>JARQOD010001220.1:0-104951 GCA_033576555.1 Oophaga sylvatica
TGTTATTGAAATGGACCCGGTCAAGGTTCAGGCCATCTGTGATTGGGTCCAACCTACTTCATTAAAGGCTCTTCAGAGATTCTTGGGTTTTGCCAATTTTTATCGTAAATTTATTGGTAATTTCTCGGTTATTGTTAAACCATTAACTGATTTGACCAAAAAGGGTTCTGATGTGGTGAATTGGCCTCCTGAGGCAGTCTCTGCATTTCAGGAACTTAAGCAGAGATTCACTTCTTCTCCTGTTCTACGGCAGCCTGATGTTTCTCTGCCATTTCAGGTGGAGGTTGATGCCTCTGAAATTGGGGCAGGTGCCGTTTTGTCCCAAAGAGATCCAGAGACCTCTAAAAGTAACCCTTGTGCCTTTTTCTCTCGAAAATTTTCTCCTACTGAACGTAATTATGACGTGGGTAATCGGGAGTTATTGGCCATGAAGTGGGCTTTTGAAGAGTGGAGACATTGGCTGGAGGGAGCCAAACATCAGGTGGTAGTCCTTACGGACCATAAGAATCTGGTTTATCTGGAATCTGCCAAGCGACTTAATCCTAGACAGGCCAGGTGGGCCTTGTTTTTCACACGTTTTAATTTTGTGGTTTCCTTTCTTCCTGGCACTAAGAATGTTAAGGCGGATGCCCTCTCGAGGAGTTTCCTTGCGGACTCTCCTGAGTTATCTGATCCTTCTGTTATTTTGAAAGAGGTTGTAGTTCTTTCCGCCATCTCGCCCAATTTGAGACTGGCTCTGGAGGGGTGTCAGGAGGATAGGCCCGAGCGCTGCCCTGTTGGGAAATTGTTTGTCCCGGACCAGTGGAAAAAGAGTGTGATGTCTGAGATTCATTGTTCCGCGTTGGCCGGGCATCCGGAATTTTTGGTACCAGAGACTTGGTTAGTCGGTCCTTTTGGTGGCCTACCTTGTCTCGTGATGTCAGGGAATTTGTGCAGTCCTGCGGGACTTGCTCTCTCTCCAAGCCTTGCTCTCGCTCTAGTGGTTTGTTGATGCCATTGCCTGTGCCCAAGAGACCATGGACCCATATCTCTATGGATTTCATTTCCGACCTCCCTGTTTCTCAGAGAATGACCGTCATCTGGGTGATTTGTGATAGGTTTTCCAAGATGATACATCTTGTGCCATTACCTAAGTTGCCTTCCTCCTCTGAATTGGTACCTTTGTTCCTTCAGCACGTGGTTCGTTTACACGGCATTCCTGAGAACATTGTGTCGGACAGAGGAGTCCAGTTTGTTTCCAGATTTTGGAGGACCTTTTGTTCTAAAATTGGTGTTCAATTGTCTTTCTCCTCGGCGTTTCATCCTCAGACCAATGGTCAAACTGAGAGGACAAACCAGACATTGGAGACTTATCTAAGATGCTTTGTGTCTGCTGATCAGGATGACTGGGTCTCTTTTTTGCCTTTGGCTGAGTTTGCTCTTAATAATAGGGCTAGCTCTGCCACTTTGATGTCTCCATTTTTCTGTAATTCTGGATTTCACCCTCGATTTTCTTCAGGACAGACGGAGGCTTCTGTCTGTCCAGGTGTTGACTCTGTTCTGGAGCGTATGCAACAGATTTGGGACCAGGTAGTGGAGAGGTTGTCCTCTCTCAGGAGAAGGCCCAGCGGTTTGCTAACCGGCATAGGACTGATGGTCCTCGGTTTAAAGTGGGGGACTTGGTCTGGTTGTCCTCAAAAAATATTCCTATGAGAGTGGCATCTCCTAAATTTAAGCGTAGGTTCATTGGACCTTATAAGATCATGGAGATTCTTAATCCTGTTTCTTTTCGTTTGCTTCTTCCAGGGACATTTAAGATCCATAACGTGTTCCACAAGTCCTTGTTGAAGAGGTTTGTTGAGCCAGTGGTTCCTACTGCTGTGCCTCCTGACCCTGTTCTGGTTGAGGGCAATCTGGAGTTTGTGGTTGAGAAAATATTGAATTCTCGTTTTTCTAGACGGAAACTCCAATATTTGGTTAAGTGGAGAGGTTATGGTCAGGAAGACAATTCTTGGGTGTTTGCTTCGGACATCCATGCTAGGAGACTCATCCGTGCGTATCATAGAACTCATCCTGACCGACCTGGTTGCTCAGATGAGGGTTCGGTGACCCCTCCTCAAGGGGGGGTACTTTTGTGAATGGGCTTGAGATGAGTTCTGAGCAGAGGCTCCCTCTGGTGGTTACTAGCGGTACTGGACTGTCCAGTGAAGATTGTGAGGATTGGGAATCTGGTGTTACTGACTGGTCTTATATAAGGGATTCGCCTTCCCATCAGGGTTGCCGGTGATCAATTGTTCTTGTCTCAATCCTTGATTCCTGTTTCCCTTGTAGCCTGCTGTGTCGTGTCTGCATCTCCTGCTAACAGATAAGACATTTTCTTCTTTTTGTTTTTGTGCTTGATTTTTGCATTTTGTCCTGCACTTCTGTGGGGGCCTTCAGGGTCCCCTCCGGGGGCTTTTGCCCTCTCAGTTTGGTTCAGCCACTGATGTTTGTACATTTGCTTTTTCCAGTTTTTTCAGTGGCTGCTGTTTTGATTTTGTTACACCAGAGAGCTAATTTAGGTGGTATAGGTCGTGTGATCTCAGGTGTTTTTGAAATTAGTAGAGTTGGTGCTTTTCAGGGTTTTTTGGGATTGCAGTAAGTGCCCTTCCTATCCTTTTCTATTTAGTTAGTTTGGGCCCCAACGTTTGCTCATACTATTTTCTGTCTGTGTCAGTATTTCTTCTTGTCTAACCGCCATTACATGTTTGGGGGCTTTCTATGCTCTTTGGGGATCTGCTCCGGGGCAGATAGCTTTCCTCTTTCTACCTTTAGGTGTAGTTAGTTTCTCAGGCTGTGACGAGGCGTCTAGGACCAACGTAGGAACGCTCCACGGCTGCCTCTAGTTGTGGTGGTTAGTCAGGGTACTGCAATCTCATAGATTCCAACTGCTCTGGTGTATTGCCTTTTTTACCTGCACTCCTCAGCTACCGAAACATAACAACAGACATTATTGGACCTCTATATATAGAGAAACTCGGCACACCAAGGGATAATGAGTAGCCAATGTGAGATTTAATTGAGAACAGTACATACAATAGACGTTTCGGTCAGAAAGACCTTCATCACAGTACTGGTGGAAATAAACATAAAGAGACATAAAAAAAATAAAAAATAATAAATATGCTTGACAATCTGGCATGATTCAGAAATTTACAAAACTGAAAGTAACAAAAAACAAAAGTATATACAGAAACATGCTGTTTAATCGGACAGGGCACTCCTGAGAATATATATTGAATGGTAACAATAATGCCATGAGACATCCTATACAAATTAGCCCATAGAAGCACATAGCACTGAGAACTCATTACAAGACAAAGAAAACCGGTGGTGTGAGATAAACATACAACCCCTGGCAAAAATTATGGAATCACCGGCCTTAGAGGATCTTCATTCAGTTGTTTTGTTTTGTTGAAAAATAGCAGATCACAGACATGGCACAAAACTGAAGTCATTTCAAATGGCAACTTTCTGGCTTTAAGAAACACTAAAAGAAATCAAGAACAAATAATGTGGTAGTCAGTAATGGTTATTTTTTTAACCAAGCATAGGGAAAAAATTATGGAATCACTCAATTCTGAGGGAAAAAATTATGGAATCACCCTGTAAATTTTCATTCCCAAAACTAACACCTGCATCAAATTAGATCTGCTTGTTAGTCTGCATCTAAAAAGTAGTGGTCACACCTTGGAGAGCTGTTGCACCAAGTGGACAGACATGAATCATGGCTCCAACATGAGAGATGTCAATTGTAACAAAGGAGAGGATTATCAAACTCTTAAAAGAGGGTAAATCATCACGCAATGTTGCAAAAGATGTTGGTTGTTCACAGTCAGCTGTGTCTAAAATCTGGACCAAATACAAACAACATGGGAAGGTTGTTAAAGGCAAGCATACTGGTAGACAAAGGAAGACATCAAAGCATCAAGACCGGAAACTTAAAGCAATATGTCTCCAAGACAAGAAATGCGCAACAAAACAAATGAGGAACGAATGGCTGGAAACTGGAGTCAACATCTGTGACCGAACTGTAAGAAACCGCCTAAAGGAAATGGGATTTACATACAGAAAAGCTAAACAAAAGCCATCATTAACACCTAAACAGAAAAAAACAAGGTTACAATGGACTAAGGAAAAGCAATTGTGGACTGTGGATTACTGGATGAAAGTCATATTCAGTGATGAATCGCGAATCTGCATTGGGCAAGGTGATGATGCTGGAACTTTTGTTTGGTGCCGTTCCAATGAGATTTATAAAGATGACTGCCTGAAGAGAACCTGCAAATTTACACAGTCATTGATGATATGGGGCTGCATGTCAGGTAAAGGCACTGGGGAGATGGCTGTCATTACATCCTCAATAAATGTTTTTTCCTGTTTTACAGTACACAATATTGTAAAGTAAATGGTGTGACGTTCAGAAGCACAACTCGTCCCGCAAAAAACAAACTCTCACATGGCCATATCGATGGAAAAATAAAAAAAAAGTTAAGGCTCTGGGAAGAAAGGGACCAAAAAACAAAACGCAAAAAGCGGAAAATCCCAACGTTGGGAAGGAGTTGAACCTTTTTTTAAACGCCTCTCATCAATGCGATCTTGCAACATACAAGCCTCTGATGGCTCCGGTGATGCCCTGTACTACTGTAGTGCTGTGTATCATCGCAGCCTGTCAGGGTAAGGGCTGAGCCAGACGGCCGTATATCTCGTGCAATAATCGCATCACACTGTACAGACTGGCCTGGCACCTCACCTGACCTGAGCAAGAAAGTATGATGTATTTCTATGCAGCTGTCAAGGTCAGGAGAGCCAACAGCCAGTACGAGTTTTATGATGCGTTTCTTGCACGAGAAATATGGCAGTTTCTCTCTGCCCTAATACTAACGGCCCCATACACATGAGATAAGTGTTAGGTGAACGGTCTTTTGGCAGACGGCTATCTCTTCCGACTCCCCCATACACACAAATATTCCAGCTTTCCTGTGGTCTGTATGAGAGAGTCGCCTCCAGACTCCTCTAGCGGAGGATTATCTACAGGAAGAACAAAAGATTATCCTCTGAAATTCAGGGTGCCAGATCCTTCTCTGCCCTGACATCATCTGTCGGGAGGCCCGCAAATAACATTATATGGTCGCCAAACCCCCCGAAATCAGTGCTTTCATGTAACTTTAGTCTAATGTGTATGGGGCGATAAAAGGTAACTTATAGGACGCTGCCTTTTGTTTCAGCTGCACCTGTGCCGTCCCTGCGGTGTACATCTATGTTCTGGGGCCCAAAAGAGCTAAACATTTGTTGTTAAAAAAAATAATAAAATATGTCTTCTGCTTTTTCCATGTTTTTTTTTACAAGAATTGTTGGAGTCAATTTTCTTTTGAAACATTTCAACATCTACTTTTTACTTGTAATGTAGGAAAGCCTGAGGCCAGAAATAAACCCCATAAATCACTGTACATGGAGACTTTGGGATCGGATAATTTCTATCCATTGTGTTTGTGCAAACAAAAAATCTTTTCTAAAAGCCTAAAACCCTCAAACTTCTGTGTGTGAATCAGAGCTGAGATGTAACGTGATAGAAGATTACAGTGCGGGGAAGACGGGAAACATTCATATAGACGCCGGTGGTGATGGAGTCAGTAACGACTCTGGACTAATATGTCTCTAGAGCCGTAGTAGAAGATGAAGATGTCGTCCTCATCATGAAGTAGTTATTTCTCCTGTCACGTGTAATGAATATCTCCTGCAGTATTACTAATGCCGATTCCAGTGTCGGTAAATGAGAGGAGAATTAGCGTTATGGAAGATGAGTCTATGAGGAACGTATTCAGCTCCCGACTCCGAGGAAGAAACTGCTTGTTGTCTGTGGCCTAAAATATATAGTAAAAAGAGGGGGAGAAGCCAGCGCTGCCTATGGTCAGCATGCAATACAAAGTGCATATAAAGTGCATATGCACATATTGGTTTCTAACTGTATTTAAAAATGAGACATTTGGCAAATAATTGATCAGTTCTTTGAGCCACCCCGCCACGACAAGGCATTCTCATATGGGGCAGTCCTACTCTACGTTTTTTATATTCGCTGTGCCATTACGGCCTCCTAAATGTATAAAAGCAAAACTGCAAAAAATCAAAGCAAAAGTACCTGAAGCATTGCTGAATCACTCCCATGGTGCCAGTAAGGCAAGCGCAGGTAAAAGCCGACCAGGTCCGGAGATGGACATTTCAGATCTGACTTCTACACTGCCAAACCAGCAACCACAGATGAAGGGTGAAACAGGCCCAGACACAGGTGCACAATCAAATAGAGCCTAGGGCAGGGCAGGGCAGGGCTGCTGTATGTGTGTACAGCAGCCTAGGTCAATCACAAAAAATACCCACAGATAGAACGGAGTGCATAACCCAGCGCGCACGGCAACACGTGGTGGTCAGCCACGTACCAATATCAAGTAAAAGAGGGGGGAGAAGCCAGCGCTGCATGTGGTCAGCATGCAATACATAAAGTGCATATGCACATACTGGTTTCTAACTGTATTTAAAAATGAGACATTTGGCAAATAATTGATCAAATCTTTGAGCCACCCCGCCATGACAAGGCATTCTCATATGGGGCAGTCCTACTCTACTTTTTTTGCAGTCTTGCTTTCAATACATTTAGGAGGCCGTAATGGCACAGCGAATATAAAAAACGTAGAGTAGGACTGCCCCATATGAGAATGCCTTGTCGTGGCGGGGTGGCTCAAAGAATTGATAAATTATTTGCCAAATGTCTCATTTTTAAACACAGTTAGAAACTAATATGTGCATATGCACTTTATGTATTGCATGCTGACCACATGCAGCGCTGGCTTCTCCCCTCTTTTACTAAAATATATAGGTTTTATTAGTAGATGTAAAGAAGAAAACTAAATACTGTAAAATAATAAATCTCATATGTTTCCCTTATTATCTCCAGTAATTGTATTATTACACAGGATTTTATGATGTTAGATCGGCTCATCTTCTCATTCAGGTCTCTACAATATCAGATCCTCTCAGTGAAGATCTTCTATATAAGAGAATTTTCCTGATTTAGCCATCAAGGATGGATATGGACAGAGACAAGATGGCGGAGAGGATATTACACCTCACCCTAGAGATCCTCTTCCGGCTTACTGGAGAGGTGAGAGATTCTGGTGACGTCACATTACATCATTCTTATCTATGGGAATAACAGATGGACAGAACTGGAGAGGTGAGGACTCTGGAAATGTCTGTAGTCAGATTTATTAATGTGTCTCTCCATAACCAGGATTACACAGTGGTGAAGAAGACCTCTAGTGAGCGCTGTCAGGAACCTGTGTCTGAGGGATGGGGAAGACCCCTGAGCCGAATCACGAGGCCTCCACCTCACCCCCTGATACATGAGGACATCAATGACCAGAAGATCCTAGAACTCATCTACAAGATGATTGAGCTGCTGACTGGAGAGGTGACACTGCAGGGAGTGCTGGGACATTATACAGTAATGCTATGAAGGGATCGGGGTGATGACGATATCATTGTATGTGTCAGGTTCCTATAAGGTGTCAGGATGTCGCTGTCTATTTCTCCATGGAAGAGTGGGAGTATTTAGAAGAACACAAAGATCTGTACAAGGATATCATGATGGAGGATCCTCAGCCTCTCACATCACCAGGTAATAGACAGGACTAAATACACACGGCCTATAATTATCTGTATGTAAAGAATGAATTCACTCCCTGTATTTCCTTCAGATCTATCCAGTAAGCGGACAACACCAGAGAGATGTTCCCGTCCTCTTCTTCCACAGGACTGTAACCAAGAAGATCCCAATGCTCCTCAGGATCATCAGGTAGATGGAGAGAAGGTGTCATGAGATCTCCCCTATGATGTGTAGACGGCTGTGAAGGTCTTGTGCTCAGTCTTGTTTTATCCACCAGTATTATATGTTTTATACTTGTGTATACTTGTTCATTCTCCAAAACTTTTGCTGCAGGGTCCCTGGAAGAACCGTGCAAGTTTTTTAGTGAGAGGAATGATTGCTCAGACGACATCACCAATGCTCTATAATCCCACTGTTGCCACCAATATGTCATGAAACGGCACGGAGGCCGGGGGGAGTCACGGTTTATGATCCCACCGCTGCCATCAATGTGATGAATAATGGCACACGGAGGCCCGGGGGGTGTCACGGTTTATGATCCCACCGCTGCCACCAATATGTCAAGAACATCACACGGAGGTCCGGGGAATCACGGTTTATGATCCCACCGCTGCCACCAATGTGATGAACGATCTGCAGGGATTTATATTTATCACTTTCCAGTTCTGCTTAGGAACTTGCAGCTCTCCGGCGCCCCATTATTCTCAAGTTAGTCAGGGAACTGCATCTAGGATAATTGTTATGATTTAATAGCTGAGGAGAGCAGGCAAAAACGGCAATACACCAGAGAGGTTGGAATCTACTGGATTGCAGTACCCTGACTAACCACCACAACTAAAGGCAGCCGTGGAGCGTACCTACGTTGGTCCTAGACGCCTCGTCACAGCCTGAGAGGCTAACTACACCTAAAGATAGAAAGAGGAAAGCTATCTGCCCCGGAGCAGATCCCCAAAGAACATAGGAAGCCCCCAAACATGTAATGGCGGTTAGACAAGAGGAAATACAGACAGAAAATAGTATGAGCAAACGTTGGGGCCCAATCTTCCTAGAAAGAAAAGGATAGGAAGGACACTTAATGCAATCCAAAAAACCCTAAAAAAATACCAACTCTACTAATTGCAAAAACACCTGAGATCACATGACCTCTACCACCTAAATTAGTTTTATGGTGTAACAAAACTAAGCCGCAGCAACTGAAAAAACTGGTAAAGGCAAAAGAACAAATAACAGTGGCTCAGATAAACTGAGAGGGGCACAAGCCCCCCGAGGGGACCTGGCTGACCTCCACAGAAGTGCAGGAAAAAATGCAAAAAGCAAGCACAAAAATAAAAGCAGAAAATAACTTATCTGTTAGCAGAAGATGCAGGCAAGACTCAGCAAGTTTCCAAGTGAACCAGGAACCAAAGTTGAGACAAGAACCAATTGATCACCGGCAACCCTGATGGGAGGTAACCTCCCTTATATAAGACCAGTCAGTAACTCCTGATTGCCAATCTTCACAATCTTCATTGAATGGTTCAGTACTGTTTGTAACCACCAGAGGGAGCTTCTGCTCAGAATTCATTTCTAACACATTCATAACAGTACCCCCCCTTGAGGAGGGGTCACCGAACCCTCATTTGGGCAACCAGGTCGGTCAGGATGAGCTCTGTGATACGCACGGATCAGTCTCCTAGCATGGATGTCCGAAGCAAACACCCAGAATTGTCCTCCTGACCATAACCTCTCCACTTAACCAAATACTGGAGTTTCCGTCTAGAAAAACGAGAATCCAATATTTTCTCAACCACATACTCCAGATTGCCCTCAACCAAAACAGGGTCAGGAGGCACAGCAGTAGGAACCACTGGCTCAACAAACCTTCAACAAGGACTTGTGGAACACGTTATGGATCTTAAATGTCCCTGGAAGAAGCAAACGAAAAGAAACAGGATTAAGAATCTCCATGATCTTATAAGGTCCAATGAACCTAGGCTTAAACTTAGGAGATGCAACTCTCATAGGGATATTTCTTGAGGACAACCAGACCAAGTTCCCCACTTCAAACCGAGGACCATCAGTCCTATGCCGGTTGGCAAACCGCTGGGCCCTCTCCTGAGAGAGGGACAACCTCTCCACTACCTGGTCCCAAATCTGCTGCATACGCTCCACAACAGAGTCAACACCTGGGCAGACAGAAGCCTCCGTCTGTCCCAAAGAAAATCGAGGGTGAAACCCAAAAGTGCAGAAAAATGGAGACATCAAAGTGGCAGAGCTAGCCCTATTATTAAGAGCAAACTCAGCCAAAGGCAAAAAAGAGACCCAGTCATCTTGATCAGCAGACACAAAGCATCTCAGATAAGTCTCCAATGTCTGGTTTGTTCTCTCAGTTTGTCCATTGGTCTGAGGATGAAAAGCCGAGGAGAAAGACAATTGAACACCAAGTTTAGAACAAAAAGTCCTCCAAAATCTGGAAACAAACTGGACTCCTCCGTCAGACACAATGTTCTCAGGAATGCTGTGTAACCGAACCACGTGCTGAAGGAACAAAGGCACCAATTCGGAGGAGGAAGGCAACTTAAGTAATGGCACAAGATGTATCATCTTGGAAAACCTATCACAAATCACCTAGATAATGGTCATTCTCTGAGAAACAGGGAGGTCGGAAATGAAATCCATAGAGATATGGGTCCATGGTCTCTTGGGCACAGGCAATGGCATCAACAAACCACTAGAGCGAGAGCAAGGCTTGGAGCGAGAGCAAGTCCCGCAGGACTGCACAAATTCCCTGACGTCACGAGACAAAGTAGGCCACCAAAAGGACCGACTAACCAAGTCTCTGGTACCAAAAATTCCGGGATGCCCGGCCAACGCGGAACAATGAGTCTCAGACATCACACTCTTTTTCCACCGGTCTGGGACAAACAATTTCCCAATAGGGCAGCGCTCGGGTTTATCCTCCTGACACCCTTCCAGAGCCAGTCTCAAATTGGGCGAGATGGCGGAAAGAACTACACCCTCTTTCAAAATAACAGCAGGATCAGATAACTCAGGAGAGTCCGCAAGGAAACTCCTCGAGAGGGCATCCACCTTAACATTCTTAGTGCCAGGAAGAAAGGAAACCACAAAATTAAAACGTGTGAAAAACAAGGCCCACCTGGCCTGTCTAGGATTAAATCGCTTGGCTGATTCCAGATAAACCAGATTCTTATGGTCCGTGAGGACCACCACCTGATGTTTGGCTCCCTCCAGCCAATGTCTCCACTCTTCAAAAGCCCACTTCATGGCCAATAACTCCCGATTACCCACGTCATAATTACGTTCAGTTGGAGAAAATTTTCGAGAGAAAAAGGCACAAGGGTTACTTTTAGAGGTCTCTGGATCTCTTTGGGACAAAACGGCACCTGCCCCAATTTCAGAGGCATCAACCTCCACCTGAAATGGCAGAGAAACATCAGGCTGCCGTAGAACAGGAGCAGAAGTGAATCTCTGCTTAAGTTCCTGAAACGCAGAGACTGCCTCAAGAGGCCAATTCACCACATCAGAACCCTTTTTGGTCAAACCAGTCAATGGTTTAACAATAACAGAGAAATTACCAATAAATTTACGATAAAAATTGGCAAAACCCAAGAATCTCTGAAGAGCCTTTAATGAAGTAGGTTGGACCCAATCACAGATGGCCTGAACCTTGACCGGGTCCATTTCAATAACAGATGGGGACAAAATGAATCCCAGAAATTAGATCCTCTGTACGCCAAAAAGACACTTTGATCCCTTCACATACAGAGCATTCTCTCTCAAAATCTGGAACACAGTCCGAACATGTTTCACATGAGAGTCCCAGTCATTGGAAAAAATCAAGATATCATCCAAATAAACAAAATCAGAAATGTATCCACAAAATCCCTGAAAATGTCATTCATGAAGGTGTTATGTTTCGGTAGCTGAGGAGTGCAGGTAAAAAAGGCAATACACCAGAGCAGTTGGAATCTATGAGATTGCAGTACCCTGACTAACCACCACAACTAGAGGCAGCCGTGGAGCGTTCCTACGTTGGTCCTAGACGCCTCGTCACAGCCTGAGAAACTAACTACACCTAAAGATAGAAATAGGAAAGCTATCTGCCCCGGAGCAGAACCCCAAAGATAATAGAAAGCCCCCAAACATGTAATCTCGGTTAGACAAGAGGAAATACTGACACAGAAAGAAAATAGTATGAGCAAACGCTGGGGCCCAAACTATCTAAATAGAAAAGGATAGGAAGGGTACTTACTGCAATCCCAGAAAACCCTGAAAAGCACCAACTCTACTAATTTCAAAATCACCTGAGATCACACGACCTCTACCACCTAAACTAGTTCTCTGGTGTAACAAAATCAAAACAGCAGCCACCGAAAAAACTGGAAAAAGCAAAAGCACAAAACTCAGTGGCTGAACCAAACAGAGAGGGCAAAAGCCCCCGGAGGGGACCCCGAAGGCCCCCACAGAAGTGCAGGACAAAATGCAAAAATACAGCAAAAACACAAAAGAAGAAATTGTCTTATCTGTTAGCAGGAGATGCAGACACGACACAGCAGGCTACAAGGGAAACTGGAAAGAAGGATTCAGACCAGAACAATTGATCACTGGCAACCCTGATGGGAAAATGACTCCCTTATATAAGACCAGTCAGTAACACCTGATTCCCAGTCCTCACAATCTTCACTAGCACCGCTTGTAACCACCAGAGAGAGCCTCTGCTCAGAACTCATCTCAAACCCATTCACAACAGTACCCCCCCCCCTTGAGGAGGGGTCACCGAACCCTCATTAGAGCAACCAGGTCGGTCAGGATGAGTTCTATGATACGCACGGATAAGTCTCCTAGCATGGATGTCCGAAGCAAACACCCAAGAATTGTCTTCCTGACCATAACCTCTCCATTTAACCAAATACTGGAGTTTCCGTCTAGAAAAACGAGAATCCAATATTTTCTCAACCACATACTCCAGATTGCCCTCAACCAAAACAGGGTCAGGAGGCACAGCAGCAGGAACCACTGGCTCAACAAACCTCTTCAACAAGGACTTGTGGAACACGTTATGGATCTTAAATGTCCCTGGAAGAAGCAAACGAAAAGAAACAGGATTAATAATCTCCATGATCTTATAAGGTCCAATGAACCTACGCTTAAATTTAGGAGATGCTACTCTCATAGGAATATTCTTTGAGGACAACCAGACCAAGTCCCCCACTTTAAACCGAGGACCATCAGTCCTATGCCGGTTAGCAAACCGCTGGGCCTTCTCCTGAGAGAGGGACAACCTCTCCACTACCTGGTCCCAAATCTGTTGCATACGCTCCACAACAGAGTCAACACCTGGACAGACAGAAGCCTCCGTCTGTCCTGAAGAAAATCGAGGGTGAAACCCAGAATTACAGAAAAACGGAGACATCAAAGTGGCAGAGCTAGCCCTATTATTAAGAGCAAACTCAGCCAAAGGCAAAAAAGAGACCCAGTCATCCTGATCAGCAGACACAAAGCATCTTAGATAATTCTCCAATGTCTGGTTTGTTCTCTCAGTTTGACCATTGGTCTGAGGATGAAATGCCGAGGAGAAAGACAATTGAACACCCAGTTTAGAACAAAAAGTCCTCCAAAATCTGGAAACAAACTGGACTCCTCTGTCAGACACAATGTTCTCAGGAATGCCGTGTAAACGAACCACGTGCTGAAGGAACAACGGCACCAATTCAGAGGAGGAAGGCAACTTAGGTAATGGCACAAGATGTATCATTTTGGAAAACCTATCACAAATTACCCAGATGGTGGTCATTCTCTGAGAAACAGGAAGGTCGGAAATGAAATCCATAGAGATATGGGTCCATGGTCTCTTGGGCACAGGCAATGGCATCAACAAACCACTAGAGCGAGAGCAAGGCTTGGACCGAGAGCAAGTCCCGCAGGACTGCACAAATTCCCTGACATCACGAGACAAGGTAGGCCACCAAAAGGACCGACTAACCAAGTCTCTGGTACCAAAAATTCCGGGATGCCCAGCCAATGCGGAACAATGAATCTCAGACATCACACTCTTTTTCCATTGGTCCGGGACAAACAATTTTCCAACAGGGCAGCGCTCGGGCCTATCCTCCTGACACCCCTCCAGAGCAAGTCTTAAATTGGGCAAGATGGCGGAAAGAACTACACCCTCTTTCAAAATAACAGAAGGATCAGATAACTCAGGAGAGTCCGCAAGGAAACTCCTCGAGAGGGCATCCGCCTTAACATTCTTAGTGCCAGGAAGAAAGGAAACCACAAAATTAAAACGTGTGAAAAACAAGGCCCACCTGGCCTGTCTAGGATTGAGTCGCTTGGCAGATTCCAGATAGACCAGATTCTTATGGTCCGTAAGGACCACCACCTGATGTTTGGCTCCCTCCAGCCAATGTCTCCACTCTTCAAAAGCCCACTTCATGGCCAATAACTCCCGATTACCCACGTCATAATTATGTTCAGTAGGAGAAAATTTTCGAGAGAAAAAGGCACAAGGGTTACTTTTAGAGGTCTCTGGATCTTTTTGGGACAAAACGGCACCTGCCCCAATTTCAGAGGCATCAACCTCCACCTGAAATGGCAGAGAAACATCAGGCTGCCGTAGAACAGGAGCAGAAGTGAATCTCTGCTTAAGTTCCTGAAATGCAGAGACTGCCTCAGGAGGCCAATTCACCATATCAGAACCCTTTCTGGTCAAATCAGTTAATGGTTTAACAATAACCGAGAAATTACCAATAAATTTACGATAAAAATTGGTAAAACCCAAAAATCTCTGAAGAGCCTTTAATGAAGTAGGTTGGACCCAATCACAGATGGCCTGAACCTTGACCGGGTCCATTTCAATAACAGATGGGGACAAAATGAATCCCAGAAATGAGATCCTCTGTACGCCAAAAAGACACTTTGATCCCTTCACATACAGAGCATTCTCTCTCAAAATCTGGAATACAGTTCGAACATGTTTCACATGAGAGTCCCAGTCATTAGAAAAAATCAAGATATCATCCAAATAAACAATCAGAAATTTGTCCACAAAATCCCTGAAAATGTCATTCATGAAGGACTGGAAGACGGAAGGAGCATTAGTGAGCCCAAAGGGCATCACTAGGTACTCAAAATGCCCTTCAGGGGTATTGAATGCCGTCTTCCATTCATCCCCGTGCTTAATGCGAATAAGGTTATACGCCCCCCTGAGGTCAAGCTTGGTAAACCAAGTAGCGTTTTTCACCCTGGAAAACAGGTCAGAAATCAAGGGTAACGGGTATTGATATTTCACAGTAATATTGTTCAAGAGACGATAATCAATACACGGCCTTAATGAACCATCTTTTTTGGCCACAAAGAAAAAACCGGCACCTAAGGGTGAAGAGGATGGTCTGATATGACCCTTCTCCAATGATTCCTTGATATAAGACCGCATAGCGTCATGTTCAGGTACAGACAAGTTAAAAAGGCGACCTTTAGGGAATTTACTACCCGGCACTAATTCAATAGCGCAGTCATAGCTCCTATGGGGAGGCAAGGATGCAGATTTACTTTCGCTAAACACATCAGAAAAATCAATCAAAAAGTCAGGAACATCCTGAGCCTGGGGGGAGGCAGAAAAAACAGGAGTGTTGGTATTAACACATTGGCAGCCCCAACTGGTTACAGACACAGATTTCCAATCCAAAACAGGATTATGAGACTGTAACCAAGGGAAACCCAGCACGATAATGTCATGCAGATTATATAGAACCAAAAATTTGCAGCACTCCTGGTGATCAGGTTCAACCCTCATTATCACCTGAGTAGAAAACTGGGGTTTATTCTCAGCCAAAGGGGTAGAATCGATCCCCAGTAGGGGAATAGACTTCTGTAGGGGTATCAAGGGAAACCCACAACGTTTAGCAAAATCATAATCCATCAGGTTAATAGCTGCTCCAGAATCAACGAAAGCCTGAGCAGAAAATGAGGACAGAGAGCATATCAGAGTGACAGTTAATAAAAACTTAGTCTGAACACTACCCAAGACAACTGAGCGTGCAAAACGTCTTCCCCGCTTAGGGCAGACTGAAATAGCATGAGAGGCATCACCACAGTAGAAACATAACCCATTGCGCTTTCGAAACTCATGACGCTGTGCCCCAGACACCACTCTATCACACTGCATGGGTTCAGAAGCTGGTTCACAAGGCAACACCATTCCACGCATACTTCTCCGCTCACGCAAACGTCTGTCAATTTGAATCGCTAATGACATAGAATCATTGAGACCAGAGGGACAGGGAATCCCACCATAACATCCTTTACATTATCTGACAGACCCTTCCGGAAAAGGGCCGCCAAAGCGTCGTCATTCCATTTGGTCAGGACTGCCCACCTACGGAATCTCTGACAGTACAACTCAGCGTCATCAAGCCCCTGATTTAATGCCAACAAGGCTTTTTCAGCTTGATCAGTGACATTAGGCTCATCGTACAATAACCCCAAAGCCTGAAAAAATGCATCAACATCACTCAAAACAGGATCCCCAGGTATCAGGGAAAAAGCCCAATCCTGAGGATCGCCGCGCAGGAGAGAGATGATAATTTGAACCTGCTGCGCTGCGTTTCCTGAGGACTTGGATTTTAAGGCAAAAAACAATTTACAAATATTTTTGAAATTCTGAAACTTAGCTCGATCCCCTAAAAACAAATCTGGCATGGGGATCCTAGGTTCCACAACAGGCAACCTAGCAAGATATGCAGCAATACTCTGAACCTCAGTGGCAAGCCGATCCACACGGCCAGACAACTGTGCAAACTCCATTGGGAGAAAAGATCTTCCCCAGCACCCAGAGATACAGAGGGAAAAAAAATGCAACAAACAGAAAAATATCTCTGACAACTCTGACAACCTTTTTTCTTTCACAATATTTTTTCCCTTCTGTGAGTACCATACAATTTTCAATTTTTAGGCCGGTGATACTGTTATGTTTCGGTAGCTGAGGAGTGCAGGTAAAAAAGGCAATACACCAGAGCAGTTGGAATCTATGAGATTGCAGTACCCTGACTAACCACCACAACTAGAGGCAGCCGTGGAGCGTTCCTACGTTGGTCCTAGACGCCTCGTCACAGCCTGAGAAACTAACTACACCTAAAGATAGAAATAGGAAAGCTATCTGCCCCGGAGCAGAACCCCAAAGATAATAGAAAGCCCCCAAACATGTAATGGCGGTTAGACAAGAGGAAATACTGACACAGAAAGAAAATAGTATGAGCAAACGCTGGGGCCCAAACTATCTAAATAGAAAAGGATAGGAAGGGTACTTACTGCAATCCAGAAAACCCTGAAAAGCACCAACTCTACTAATTTCAAAATCACCTGAGATCACACGACCTCTACCACCTAAACTAGTTCTCTGGTGTAACAAAATCAAAACAGCAGCCACCGAAAAAACTGGAAAAAGCAAAAGCACAAAACTCAGTGGCTGAACCAAACAGAGAGGGCAAAAGCCCCCGGAGGGGACCCCGAAGGCCCCCACAGAAGTGCAGGACAAAATGCAAAAATACAGCAAAAACACAAAAGAAGAAATTGTCTTATCTGTTAGCAGGAGATGCAGACACGACACAGCAGGCTACAAGGGAAACTGGAAAGAAGGATTCAGACCAGAACAATTGATCACCGGCAACCTGATGGGAAAATGACTCCCTTATATAAGACCAGTCAGTAACACCTGATTCCCCAGTCCTCACAATCTTCACTAGCACCGTTTGTAACCACCAGAGGGAGCCTCTGCTCAGAACTCATCTCAAACCCATTCACAACATGAAGGACTGGAAGACGGAAGGAGCATTAGTGAGCCCAAAGGGCATCACTAGGTACTCAAAATGCCCCTCTGTGGTATTAAATGCCGTCTTCCATTCATCCCCGTGCTTAATGCGAATAAGGTTATACGCCCCCCTGAGGTCAAGCTTGGTAAACCAAGTAGCACTTTTCACCCTGGAAAACAGGTCAGAAATCAAGGGTAACGGATATTGATATTTCACAGTGATATTGTTCAAGAGACGATAATCAATACACGGCCTTAATGAACCATCCTTTTTGGCCACAAAGAAAAAACCGGCACCCAAGGGTGAAGAGGATGGTCTGATATGACCCTTCTCCAATGACTCCTTGATATAAGACCGCATAGCGTCATGTTCAGGTACAGACAAGTTAAAAAGGCGACCTTTAGGGAATTTACTACCAGGCACTAATTCAATAGTGCAGTCATAGCTCCTATGGGGGGGCAAGGATGCAGATTTACTTTCACTAAACACATCAGAAAAATCAGTCAAAAAGTCAGGAACATCCTGAGCCTGGGGAGCGGCAGAAAAAACAGGAGTGTTGGCATTAACACATTGGCAGCCCCAACTGGTTACAGACACAGATTTCCAATCCAAAACAGGATTATGAGACTGTAACCAAGGGGAACCTAGTACAATAATGTCATGCAGATTATACAGCACCAAAAATTTGCAACTCTCCTGATGATCAGGTACAACCCTCTGTGGTGTAATGACCCCTGATGCAGCTAGGGGGCACTGTGTATGGCCCTCGGGATATGCATGGAGGCATGTGATGGATGGACGTTATGTATCACAGAGGTGGGGTGGCCCTGTGATGGAAGCCTGAGCATATTTTGTTCAGCAGATATACTGCTGAGAGTTTGGCTATATATTGGGAGGCTTCTAGGTGACTAGGAGAGCTGGGAGGGTCCAGTCACCTACAAACCCACCCAAAGGGCTTGTGTCTAAATACTCGGGATGAAACCTGTATGTAATATGTGTATCTGAAGGACCTGTGATGAGGTCATGGTTAGGTGACCTGACCATGTGATCCTGACCTCACAGGTGGGCAGGGTTACACCTATGTAAGAAGTGTGCTTGGCCCTGTGAGAGAGTGGGTGGGAGTCTGTGAGTGTGAACGGACTTCCATGTATGTGTCCTGGCGGGACATTACAGAGAGGACTCTGTGTCTATGAGGAGTGAGGCTCCAGACAGGAGCTGAAGTACTGAAGACTTGTACTAGATGTGCTTTGAGGTTTATGAAGCAAATAAACCATGAACTTTTGATATAAAAGTGCGTCCTGATTACCTCTGTCGCAGCTGAGTGAGTTGGAAACCTTACAATTGGTGGATGGAATGCTGGCAGCGACCCAAGGAGCACATGTTCCAGGACTGGGAATGAGGAATCGGATGCAGGAACGGACGGTCTGTGAAAACCGTGAGTGTGACCAGTGGTCACGAATAAACTGTGCATTTATGTTTATGTGGTGCCTTTGAAGATATGAGGTATCTGAAGACGCTGTTAAGCAGTGGTGACAGACAGGAGTCTGTGTTATGTTGACCGGGGTCATTGAAAAGTGAAGTAAGAAAAAAAAAAAAAAGCATGCTGAGAAGATACCTCAGAGGAGGTGTCCGGAAACCTGCGTGGCCAGCAGGTAACAGACAGGAGTCTGTGGTGTACTGACGGGTCAGTGAGACTGTTTTTTCCTTTGTGGGATGCCTCTATGAGAAAGGAGGTGTCCGGAAAATCTCTGTGGCCAAGAGTAACAGACAGGAGTCTGTGTTGTGCTGACGGGTCAGTGAGAAAGACTGTATTTTTTGTGTTTGCTGGGTACCTCTGAGGCTGAGGTCTCCAGGAACCTGTGTGGCTGAAGCCAACAGGGGACGGTTTTGACAACCGTGTTGGGCTGATCGGGATCAGTGAGAAGAGTTGGTGAGAAACGATTTTTTTTTCTTTTTGGTGTTTTTTTTTCCTTCTGGAACACGTGTGAGGTGTGTGCTGTGGCTCATGGAGTCATGAAGGTGACAAGCGGCTGGCTGTGACTCGTGGGGTCACGAAGGTGACAAGCGGCAAGACAGCGCAGCGTGCAGAGACTTATGGTAGCAAGAGCTACAGTGACTTGCAGCAAGAGGTTCTGCAGCAGCAAGAGCTGCAGTGGCAGCAGCGGCTTGTGCGCTGTAGCCGGAGGTGCTGGCGGGTGGTGGCAGTACCAGCAGGAGCTGGTGAGGTACCATAAGGACTTCAGGTCCAGAGTGGGTGACCTCTTAAAGGAACAGTACCAGCCCAAAGAGACATAAGGGTCTGTGCGAACTGGGGTCTGGTAGAGCCGTAGCAGAGTCCACGGTGTATAACCCAAGGAGGGGTGATGGCCCAAAAGGGGGCGGAGTCCCAAAAGGGGGTGGCAACCCAAAAGGGGATGATGGCCCAAAAGGGGCGGAGTCCCAAAAGGGGGCGGCAACCCAAAAAGGGGCGGATGGAAAAAAGGAGGTGGAGGATCCCAACGTTAAAGGGGAGGTCCAGACAAACTGTTGCCCAAGACAAATATCTTATATGTGTCCAGTCTGCCTTAGGAACTATCCGCCCGGCACACTATTACGGGGGTGTGCCCTGCAGATACACGATGACGAGGTGGTGGGTCTGGTGGACTCGGGGAGTCCGGTGACTATAGTAAAGGTAGCACCTGACGGGTTTCAAATCCCTGGAAGAAAGGTGGGGGTCACCTGTATCCATGGGGACACCAAGGATTATTCAGTGGCCAGGGTAATCTTTGAGACAGGCTGGGACATTGCAGGACAGGATGTCGCTATAGTCCCTAATTTGTCGTGTCCAGTGGTCATAGGTCGGGACTCTAAACTGTTCTCTGGCTTGTGGGACAGGGGAGTTCCTCTACAGCAGGAGGGAGGCCTGTCTACTGTTGGGGTGACAGACATTGGGACAGTGACACCTCCCAAAACTGACAAGTCAGACGGTGACACAGGAGGAAAGGATGCTTCTGCCCGACTTACTGACATGATGTCATCTGAAATGTATGACAGTAGAACCAATGACGATCTGGTAGATAAGACCTCTAGAACGGACACCCGGTTAGAGGGTAACGGGAGGGGCCCCGAGAGTGACTCCTGTGCAGACTGTGACTCGACTGCAAGGGAAAGCGAGTGCAGTAACGTGGAGCCGAGTAAAAGTGGCCGATCTTCCTCTCGCCGCAGGGGCCGTGGAAAGGCGGGACAGGCTACATCCTCTAAGAAGCAAAATGATGAGGAGGAGGTAGGGTCAGGTACCGGTCAGATTACTGTCCTTGATAAAGAGGCCATGTTATCTCTGACAAAGCCCAGCACAGAGATAGGGCTGGAGGTAGAACAGACCTGTAGTAGATCCACATCTGCAATGCCCGGAAAGGGTGAAATGGCTCAGTATGATGAAGGCTCCAGAGTACCGGAGGCAGAGCTGGAGCTCTCTGAAGTTACTAAGAGTCGTGAGACAGTTGAAGTGGCGGATGCCGGAACAGGCGAAACTCTGAAGAAGCAGAGTGTGAGTGGACAAGAGTGCCCATCTGAAATTGTGATTAAAGAAGTGATGGTGCGACATGTGCTGGCTAAAAGAGAGCAGGACCGGGAGATAGAGCTGTGTAAAGAAACAGTGAAAGAGGCACTCGAGCAGGAAAGGGTCCTGAGACGAATAATTGAGCACAGAATGGAGGAGCTGGAGAAGGAAGTCTCTAAGCTCAGAGAGGCCCAAGTGAAGCACCAGCAGGAGCTTCTCCGGAGAGAGGATGAGTGTCGCGGCTTGGCAGAGGAGCGAGATAAAGTTCTCCGTAAGCTCAAGATCGAGGAGGAGCCTGGTGCCCAGCTCCAGAAATCCACGGGAGACGAAGTACAGCAAGCGAAGTGCCACACAGATGGCCACACAAGAAATGCTGAGGTCTTGAAGAACTGCGCTGATGCTCAGGATGAGGAGGTCCAACCGCATGTTCAGGAAAAGGAGACATCGCTTTTCAAATGTATAATAGAGATACCCGAAGACCTGCGAGAAGTATGTGCCAGTGAGGAGGTGCATGAGGCCTTTAGAAAAGCAGTAGAAGCATGCAGTGTGAACTGGGTGCCAGAGATGAAACAGTTAGTCGTACTGTCGACTAGGGAAGTCACAATGAAGCGAGTGGCTATCCTGAGGGACATGCACCTACATTGTCTCCGCACAAAGCAACTGGTCCTGTTGAGAAATCACGAAGCCACTCGACGTTTGGAGCAAGCCAGAAAGACTCAAAATCAGCTTGGCTTGATGGAAGACATCGTTCAAGTGCCCAGAGGGCTGGTGAAGAAGGTCATCGGAAGACTCGGGAAAGTGATGCAGGAGATGGTAAATAAGTCCGGTGTGACGAGAGTCAGGATTCCGGTTGATGACGAAGTCCAGGTCAGGGGTGAAGACGGGATGGTTCCGTTCCTCGTTGTCGGATCCAGAGAGAGCCTTGGATATATCCGGATGCTCCTGGAGTATCGTGTGTCGTACCTGAGAGAAGTAGAGCAGCTACAACTTGAGAGGGAGCAGGTCAACAGAAACATACGGGAAATGGAAAGAAGATGGTCTCCACCTGCAACCCGTGGTATTGAGAGGCGAAGAGGTTCGCTTAAGACGAGAAATCCTCAAGCTGGAGATAATACAGGAAATAGTGATGCCTCAGTTAGCTCAGTGATGAGTGACCTAAGCAGGAGAACCTGTAGTGGACGAAATGGAAAGGACTCAGACCAGACAGGACGTATGAGTGCAAGTGAATTGCAACGCCGTACTGACCGCTGGGGATGCGGGTGGTCTGACAGGGGGGCCTCGTCAGCAACAGATGTGACAGAGTCGGAGGACAGACGCCTACCAAAGAGATTAGTAGCAGGGTCCGACTTAGAGAGACGGTTTGACTGGCAGAGACGACCGAGATGGATCTCTGGTCGGGGAAAAAGTGTTCAACCCCACAAGTTTGAACAGAGGGGGGAGGTATGTGGTGTAATGACCCCTGATGCAGCTAGGGGGCACTGTGTATGGCCCTCGGGATATGCATGGAGGCATGTGATGGATGGACGTTATGTATCACAGAGGTGGGGTGGCCCTGTGATGGAAGCCTGAGCATATTTTGTTCAGCAGATATACTGCTGAGAGTTTGGCTATATATTGGGAGGCTTCTAGGTGACTAGGAGAGCTGGGAGGGTCCAGTCACCTACAAACCCACCCAAAGGGCTTGTGTCTAAATACTCGGGATGAAACCTGTATGTAATATGTGTATCTGAAGGACCTGTGATGAGGTCATGGTCAGGTGACCTGACCATGTGATCCTGACCTCACAGGTGGGCAGGGTTACACCTATGTAAGAAGTGTGCTTGGCCCTGTGAGAGAGTGGGTGGGAGTCTGTGAGTGTGAACAGACTTCCATGTATGTGTCCTGGCGGGACATTACAGAGAGGACTCTGTGTCTATGAGGAGTGAGGCTCCAGACAGGAGCTGAAGTACTGAAGACTTGTACTAGATGTGCTTTGAGGTTTATGAAGCAAATAAACCATGAACTTTTGATATAAAAGTGCGTCCTGATTACCTCTGTCGCAGCTGAGTGAGTTGGAAACCTTACACCTCATTATCACCTGAGTAGAGAACTGGGGTTTATTCTCAGCCAAAGGGGTAGAATTAATCCCCAGTAGGGGAATAGACTTCCATAGGGGTATCAAGGGAAACCCACAACGTTTAGCAAAATCAAAATCCATCAGGTTAATAGCTGCTCCCGAATCAACAAAAGCCTGAGCAGAAAATGTGGACAGGGAGCAAATCAGGGTAACAGTCAACAGAAATTTAGTCTGAACACTACCCAAGACAACTGAGCGTGCAAAACGTCTTCCCCGCTTAGGGCAGACTGAAATAGCATGAGAGGCGTCACCACAGTAGAAACACAACCCCCTGCGCTTTCGAAACTCATGACGCTGTGCCCCAGAAACCACTCCATCACACTGCATGGGTTCAGAAGCTGGTCCACAAGGCAACACCATACCACGCATACCTCTACGCTCACGAAAACGTCTGTCAATTTGAATCGCTAATGACATAGAATCATTGAGACCAGAGGGAGCAGGAACACCCACCATAACATCTTTTACATTCTCTGACAGACCCTTCCGAAAAAGGGCTGCCAAAGCATCATCATTCCATTTGGTCAGGACTGCCCACTTTTGGAATTTCTGACAGTATAACTCAGCGTCCTCACGCCCCTGATTTAATGCCAACATGGTTTTTTCAGCTTGATCAGTGACATTAGGTTCATCATACAATAACCCCAGAGCCAGAAAAAATGCATCAACATTACTCAAAACAGGATCCCCAGATGTCAGGGAAAAAGCCCAATCCTGAGGATCGCCGCGCAGGAGAGAGATGACAATTTGAACCTGCTGTGCTGCGTTCCCTGAGGACTTAGGTTTTAAGGCAAAAAACAACGTTACAGTTATTTTTGAAATTCAGAAATTTAGCTCGATCCCCTAAAAACAAATCTGGCATGGGGATCCTAGGTTCCACAACCGGTAACCCTGCAAGATAGGTAGCAATACTCCTAACTTCAGTGGCAAGCTGATCCACACAGCCAGACAACTGTGCAAACTCCATTGAGAGAGAAAAAAAAATCCTCAGCACCCAGAGAAAAAGAGGGAAAAAAAAATGCAACAAACAGAAAAAAAAAAAAAAATCTCTGACAACTCTGACAACTTTTTTTTTTTTTTTACACTATTTTTCCCTTCTGCGAGTACCATATAATTTTTAGTTTGGCCGGTGATACTGTTATGATTTGGTAGCTGAGGAGAGCAGGCGAAAACGGCAATACACCAGAGAGGTTGGAATCTACTGGATTGCAGTACCCTGACTAACCACCACAACTAAAGGCAGCCGTGGAGCGTACCTACGTTGGTCCTAGACGCCTCGTCACAGCCTGAGAGGCTAACTACACCTAAAGATAGAAAGAGGAAAGCTATCTGCCCCGGAGCAGATCCCCAAAGAACATAGGAAGCCCCCAAACATGTAATGGCGGTTAGACAAGAGGAAATACAAACACAGACAGAAAATAGTATGAGCAAACGTTGGGGCCCAATCTTCCTAGAAAGAAAAGGATAGGAAGGACACTTACTGCAATCCAAAAAACCATAAAAAAATACCAACTCTACTAATTGCAAAAACACCTGAGATCACACGACCTCTACCACCTAAATTAGTTCTCTGGTGTAACAAAACTAAGCCGCAGCCACTGAAAAAACTGGAAAAGGCAAAAGAACAAATAACAGTGGCTCAGATAAACTGAGAGGGGCACAAGCCCCCCGAGGGTACCTGGCTGACCTCCACAGAAGTGCAGGAAAAAATGCAAAAAGCAAGCACAAAAATAAAAGCAGAAAATAACTTATCTGTTAGCAGAAGATGAAGGCAAGACTCAGCAAGTTTCCAAGTGAACCAGAAACCAAAGTTGAGACAAGAGCAATTGATCACCGGCAACCCTGATGGGAGGGAACTCAGTCAGTAACTCCTGATTGCCAATCTTCACAATCTTCATTGAATGGTTCAGTACTGTTTGTAACCACCAGAGGGAGCTTCTGCTCAGAATTAATTTCTAACACATTCACAACAGATAATTATTCGCCGGACGGGCCGCTTAGACGTGTACTGGCTATTAGGCGCGCTGCAGTGAGGGAATTATAACTACTAGCCGCAGCCAGGCAATACGCTTATAAAACCCGCTCCGTCACTGCCAGCGATACCCCACACCCAGCACACATGCTTGCTGCCACCAGCCTCTGGGTCTAGAATGTAGGGCAGAGGCCACCCCAATTTAGTAGCGTAGTACACTTCAGGCACGTGCAAATTTGTTATAGAGCATAGAGACGAACTAGTAATTTTATATTTTTATTCCAAAAGTTAAGCAGTGTTTACAAAAGATTTAAAAAGGTTTTACAAAGTGAGACAATTAAAAATATGTACAATACGGTTACAAAATAAAAGGGGTTAACATAAGAGAGAAATAAACTTACAGTTCTTAGATCACTGCAGGCAAGCCATGCGGTTGGGGATGGGCGACACGTCGCAGTGCATTACGGACGTGCACTGCGTCTGGTTTCCAGGACAAATCTGAGGCAAAATTACCTGGCCCTGCCTTATAGCCCTCTGGTCGTGACATCATTAAAGGGGCTGAGTTACCGGGTCCTCCCATTGTCTCTAAGTTGGAATTTTGGTTCTGAAAACTTATAACGATCACAACTTGGCTTGAGAACCTAGCAGAATCTTGGCAGAACCATCATTCACCTTATTCTGAAATTAGTGTTCTAATGAGTTCATACTCGGATTAGTTGCTCCACTCTGCTCTGGAGAAATCCATTTCTCTGGTTCTGTTGGCGCTGGAACCGGGAAAAAACACAGGCTAAATAGTCCCGTCGAAGGACGTCTCGGACATGTAGTTTTTATCTTTCTATCATAAACTCGCAGCGTTTTATGACCAAATGAGTAGATTCCCATTATTGTCTATGAGAGAGTCCCGCAAGGTCTGAAGACAAAGGGACCATGTGGTTCCAGAGTTGGTAAACAGGTTTTCTCAGCTGCTAGGAGGGGGGGTGAGGGGAAGCTGCTAGCTAGCTAGTATCATTGTAGCGAATAGAAAATTCTGGAAAAGTCATACATGATAATCAGAGGCATCTTACGTCATATTTTACATTTTCGTTACACTGAGTGTATTTAAAAAATAGTTTACCTCACAAAATGAATCCTCTGTGATCCCTTGCTGTAATGTCAGTATTGTCTTTTGCTTCCTCCCGTGCCCAGGAGCTGTGGTATAGCACATGGGGTACACAGGTCAAAGAAGAGATCACATGAGAGAAGACAGCAGATGGGGAAGAGAGAAAGCGCACAGGGGTGAGAGAGACAGAGCCCAGTGGAGAGACAGCTCAAATGGGACAGCACAGGAAGGAGAGAGGCAGCAGACAAGGGGATAGCACATAGAGTAGACAGGTGAAAGAAGAGAGCACATACGGGAGAAGTCAGCACATGGGGAAAGAGAGAGTGGATAGGTGGGTGAGCACATGGGGTGGAGAGATTCTCAACACTGTAAAGCCTGCCCCCATAGTGATATTACCGCCCTCCCGATGCGACGATGCGACAGCATCGGGCCTCCATCTAGTGCTTTATATTTGTGTAATGAGAATGGTGGAGATGACAGGATTAGAGCTGATCATAGATGAGACTTCTCCATCTCTCTGTGACTTTTACAATATTTGTTTCAGGGTGAAGATCTAACCCATATTAATACTACAGAGACATATGTGAGGGGTGATGAGCGGTGTAAAGAGGAGATTCCTACATATGACTACCCAGGTGAGTAGTGACCACTAAATGCAGAGAAGTCACAGATTCTTCTCAGTCACCGGCTGTGGCTGCTTTATTAGTGGTGTAGTCCGGCCGTATTACCATGATCACCATTTTGCCTTCCGACTACATTTTCCTCCAACCAAAACTGTTCAAATGACTTTGGGCATTGAAAGCCCTTTTCTATAGAACTTACAACCTGGAGGATCCACCTACCCCCTGGGATTAGAAGACTCTGACCGTTACCTGCCCAGATCTGTAAACTACAAAGCCAAATGACAGCGTACGTAGAATGTGCTAACAAGTTAGAAAATCACTTGAAAGCCGGGGTCAGACTTGCGAGAAACTGACACGAGTCTCACATGTCAATACCCGGCACTGCCGCTGGCACTCGGACCGGAGTGTGCGGCTGCATAGAAATATATGCATCCGCACGCTCCTGAGTGCCGGCGGCAGTGCCTGGTATCGACATGCAAGACTTGTGCGAGTTTCTCACAGGTCTGACCCTGGCCGAAGAAAAGTATTATGATGGGACTCTACGAAAAAGCGGAGGGTAATGATGCTGTTGGCTTCCTAGAACCTTGACATCTTACTGGATGAATCTACCTTCTCTCCCTTCTGTGCTACTGAATATCTCATATGGTCCCTACAAGACCAGGTCCAGTCTTTCTGGCCAAACTTTGCTTTTATGATCGACAACATTAAATGTGCATTGAGGCCAAGTGTGAATTTCTGTACAATAACAGCAGAGTTTCCCTTTATCCTGACTTTTCAATTTTCTATTAAAACTAACTAATTTCAAGGAGGATTGTGATAAACTACAGGAAAAAAATTACACCTGCGCCATGATATATCTCTAAGCTGTGCGTGGCTGATGGCTGTAATATACATTTATTCACGCCTGCAGGAGATGTGTTGGCATGGCTCGAGCCCTGGTTTCATGGATTCACTCCAAGTCATAAATTCCATTATGTTTTCGATCCTAAGGAATTCAGATTACTGCACAATCTCTCCAGAACTGGAGAGCAATATTATTTTCTCTACTCTTTTGTTCAGGACTTACAGTAGCTCCAATGGTCCACCATAAATGAGTGCAACTCTGGTTTACTGTTGGAGTTCTCCCCTCGTACATACTTTGTTATTTTTAGGGGTGTAACATAATTTTTTATTCTATGTCTTTTTTTACCTGTTCATTCTGTATGATAGTTTGATTGTGGTGGGATTGTCCTGCCTCAGTTATGTGAGTTTGTAACTAAAATCTAAATTTAAAGTGAACCTGTCAGCAGGATTGTGCACAGTAACCTACAGACAGTTTCAGGTCCGCGCCATTATACTGATTACAATGATACCTTGGTAGATGAAATCCGTCTTGTGGTTGTTGTTTACTGTGTATTTGTAGTTTTCAGGTAATGAGATTCTCGTGCTCTGGGGCGGGGCTGTGGGCGGGGCTTTATGTGGTGCTCTGCTTACATATTCATCTGTATTGGCTCATGACTGGTTATTGATCCCTCAGTGACCTGCCCCCTATTTTACATAATGCATATAATAGTGTTGATATTATTGTTGATAATAACTATAATATTGTGGCTATTGTTAGGCTTAGAAAAAAATTACATCCAGCAAAATGACACCGGCGGCGCCTGTCCAGTATCATCTATCTCTTACTTATAAATGCTACTGCGCAGGCGCCGCCATTGCCGGTGACATTTTGCTTGCTGTAATTTTTTTTCTAAGCCTCACAATATCCACAATATTTTAGGCACAACAATAACATCACCACTATTATATGCATTGTGTAAAATAGGGGGCAGGTCACTGAGGGATCAGTGACCTGTCATAAGCCAATATAGATGAATATGTAATCAGAGCACCACATAAAGCCCCGCCCACAGCCCCGCCCCAGAGCACGAGAATCTCATTAACTGAAAACTACAGATACAGATTAAAAAACAACCACAAGACGGATTTCATCAACCAAGGTATCATTGTAATCAGTATAACGGCGCCGACCTGACAGTGTCTGTAGTTTACTGTGCACAATCCTGCTGACAGGTTCCCTTTAAGACATCTCAGCTCTGCACTGTTATACACAGTTCTCTTTAAATGTGTAATATTTCTTTTTGAAACTCATCTGATTAAAAAATATTGGACTTTACGATAGTTTAGATTGTGAAGTCACCGAGACCCATACTCTAATTACACCAGAGAGGTTTCACCACTAGTTACACATTTATTACTGATGAAGACTGTTGAGTTTGATCATTTTAGTAGATGTGTTATTGTCTGTAGTCACAGTTTTCATCTACAGTAGTTAGTGTCCAAAATACTCTGATTTAACCTCTTCCCACAGCCAGTTTTGTGTTCCTAATCAGGCCTCAGTTTTAAAATTTGACGTGTGTCACTTTATGTGGTGATAACTTTGGAATTATTCACAAAGTATAATGGAAACAAATGGATCTTACAAATTATTTTCCAACTTCTCACAATACCCTACATACGATTGTACACTACTGTCTGGGCACATGGCAGTGTTGAGAAGGGAAGGAGCACCATTTAGCTATTTGAATGCAGATCTAGCTGGAATAGTTTGCAGACACAATGTATTAGGTCACCTGACAGCTCAAGATATCCACCATGAACATGCTTGGCACTATCTTCCCTGCTTCCATATCGCAAGGATTGCCTTGGTCATCTCCTTTTAACACCTTTACATGGATTTGGACTTACACAGGGATCCCTAGGCTTGGACCATGGTGTTTCCTGCTATTCTGTGGTATTAGACGGCAAGAAGAATAGTCAGGTAGCTGGATCAGAACCAGAAGGACAGAACACAGAATCAGAAGACACAAGAGTAGTCAGTAAACGAGCCACGATCACAACAGGAAACAAATACACAAGCGCGACCTGAGCACAGAGGACTGAACCAGACGAGAACAACACTGTATCTGGCAGATTCCGGCAATATGTTTTGAGCTTTAGTAGGGTGTGGTACTTTCCAATTGGCTGAAGTAGGGAGCAGATTACTCCAGCTGGACAGCAGAAACAGATCCCAGATGAGATTGGTTACACCACATGCAGAAGCCCTAATTATAACCAAATATTTTGAATTTAGAGTCCTCAGCGGTTGATACCTTTTAAAGGGAATCTGTCATCCCATTTTTGGCCACCGCCATCAGGGCTTATCTACAGCATTCTGTAATGCTGTAGATAAGCCCCCGATGTCACCTGAAAGTGAAGAAAAATGAGCTATATTATACTCACCCAGGGGCGTTCCGCCGTCCGGTTGGGTCCGATGGGCGTCGCGGTCCGGGGCCTCCCATCGTGTAGCGAAGCCGGCCTCTTCTTTCCGTCCCGTCGCGGCTCCTGCGCAGGCGCACTGCTCTGCCCTGCTGAGGGCAGAGCAGAGTACTGCAATGCGCAGGTGCCGGGAAAGGTCAGAGAGGTTTGGCGCCTGCGCATTGTAGTACTCTGCTCTGCCCTCACCAGGGCAGAGCAGTGCGCCTGCACAGGATTCCAGATAAACCAGATTCTTATGGTCCGTGAGGACCACCACCTGATGTTTGGCTCCCTCCAGCCAATGTCTCCACTCTTCAAAAGCCCACTTCATGGCCAATAACTCCTGATTACCCACATCATAATTACGTTCAGTTGGAGAAAATTTTCGAGAGAAAAAGGCACAAGGGTTACTTTTAGAGGTCTCTGGATCTCTTTGGGACAAAACGGCACCTGCCCCAATTTCAGAGGCATCAACCTCCACCTGAAATGGCAGAGAAACATCAGGCTGCCGTAGAACAGGAGCAGAAGTGAATCTCTGCTTAAGTTCCTGAAACGCAGAGACTGCTTCAGGAGGCCAATTCACCACATCAGAACCCTTTTTGGTCAAATCAGTCAATGGTTGAACAATAACAGAGAAATTACCAATAAATTTACGATAAAAATTGGCAAAACCCAAGAATCTTTGAAGAGCCTTTAATGAAGTAGGTTGGACCCAATAACAGATGGCCTGAACCTTGACCGGGTCCATTTCAATAACAGATGGGGACAAAATGAATCCCAGAAATGAGATCCTCTGTACGCCAAAAAGACACTTTGATCCCTTCACATACAGAGCATTCTCTCTCAAAATCTGGAACACAGTCCGAACATGTTTCACATGAGAGTCCCAGTCATTGGAAAAAATCAAGATATCATCCAAATAAACAATCAGAATTTTATCCACAAAATCCCTGAAAATGTCATTCATGAAGGACTGGAAGACAGAAGGAGCATTAGTGAGCCCAAAGGGCATCACTAGGTACTCAAAATGCCCCTCTGGGGTATTAAATGCCGTCTTCCATTCATCCCCGTGCTTAATGCGAATAAGGTTATACGCCCCCCTGAGGTCAAGCTTGGTAAACCAAGTAGCACTTTTCACCCTGGAAAACAGGTCAGAAATCAAGGGTAACGGATATTGATATTTCACAGTGATATTGTTCAAGAGACGATCAATACACGGCCTTAATGAACCATCCTTTTTGGCCACAAAGAAAAAACCGGCACCCAAGGGTGAAGAGGATGGTCTGATATGACCCTTCTCCAATGACTCCTTGATATAAGACCGCATAGCGTCATGTTCAGGTACAGACAAGTTAAAAAGGCGACCTTTAGGGAATTTACTACCAGGCACTAATTCAATAGCGCAGTCATAGCTCCTATGGGGGGGCAAGGATGCAGATTTACTTTCGCTAAACACATCAGAAAAATCAGTCAAAAAGTCAGGAACATCCTGAGCCTGGGGGGAGGCAGAAAAAACAGGAGTGTTGGTATTAACACATTGGCAGCCCCAACTGGTTACAGACACAGATTTCCAATCCAAAACAGGATTATGAGACTGTAACCAAGGGAAACCCAGTACGATAATGTCATGCAGATTATACAGCACCAAAAATTTGCAACTCTCCTGATGATCAGGTTCAACCCTCATTATCACCTGAGTAGAGAACTGAGGTTTATTCTCAGCCAAAGGGGCAGAATCAATCCCCAGTAGGGGAATAGACTTCCGTAGGGGTATCAAGGGAAACCCACAACGTTTAGCAAAATCAAAATCCATCAGGTTAATAGCTGCTCCCGAATCAACGAAAGCCTGAGCAGAAAATGTGGACAGGGAGCAAATCAGGGTAACACTCAACAAAAATTTAGTCTGAACACTACCCAAGACAACTGAGCGTGCAAAACGTCTTCCCGCTTAGGGCAGACTGAAATAGCATGAGAGGCATCACCACAGTAGAAACATAACCCATTGCGTTTTCAAAACTCATGACGCTGTGCCCCAGAAGCCACTCTATCACACTGCATGGGTTCAGAAGCTGGTTCACAAGGCAACACTATTCCACGCATACCTCTACGCTCACGCAAACGTCTGTCAATTTGAATCGCTAATGACATAGAATCATTGAGACCAGAGGGGACAGGGAATCCCACCATAACATCCTTTACATTCTCTGACAGACCCTTCCGAAAAAGGGCTGCCAAAGCATCGTCATTCCATTTGGTCAGGACTGCCCACCTGCGGAATCTCTGACAGTATAACTCAGCGTCCTCAAGCCCCTGATTTAATGCCAACAAGGCTTTTCCAGCTTGATCAGTGACATTAGGCTCATCGTACAATAACCCCAGAGCCTGAAAAAAATGCATCAACATTACTCAAAACAGGATCCCCAGGTGTCAGGGGAAAAGCCCAATCCTGAGGATCGCCGCGCAGGAGAGAGATGACAATTTGAACCTGCTGTGCTGCGTTCCCTGAGGACTTAGATTTCAAGGCAAAAAACAACTTACAGTTATTTTTGAAATTCAGAAATCTAGCTCGATCCCCTAAAAACAAATCTGGCATGGGAATCCTAGGTTCCACAACAGGCAACCTCGCAAGATAGGTAGCAATACTCCGAACCTCAGTGGCAAGCTGATCCACACGGCCAGACAACTGTGCAAACTCCATTGAGAGGAAAAAAAAATCCTCCTCAGCACCCAGAGATACATAGGGAAAAAAAAATGCAACAAACAGAAAAAAAAAAAAAAATCTCTAACAACTCTGACAACTTTTTTCTTTCCACACTATTTTTCCCTTCTGTGAGTACCATATAATTTTCAGTTTTGGCCGGTGATACTGTTATGATTTGGTAGCTGAGGAGAGCAGGCAAAAAAGGAAATACACCAGAGAGGTTGGAATCTATGGGATTGCAGTACCCTGACTAACCATCACAACTAAAGGCAGCCGTGGAGCGTACCTACGTTGGTCCTAGACGCCTCGTCACAGCCTGAGAAGCTAACTACACCTAAAGACAGAAAGAGGAAAACTATCTGCCCTGGAGCAGATCCCCAAAGAACATAGAAAGCACCCAAACATGTAATGGCGGTTAGACAAGAGGAAATACAGACACAGACAGAAAATAGTATGAGCAAACGTTGGGGCCCAAACTTCCTAAATAGAAAAGGATAGGAAGGACACTTACTGCAATTCCAAAAAACCTTGAAAAGTACCAACTCTACAAATTACAAAAACACCTGAGATCACACGACCTCTACCACCTAAATTAGTTCTCTGGTGTAACAAAAACTAAACAGCAGCCACTGAGAAAACTGGAAAAGGCAAATGAACAAACAACAGTGGCTGAACTAAACTGAGAGGAGCACAAGCCCCCGAAGGGGACCCGGCAGACCCCCACAGAAGTGCAGGACAAAATGCAAAAAGCAAGCACAAAAAACTAAAAGAAGAAAATGTCTTATCTGTTAGCAGAAGATGCAGAAACGAAACAGCAAGCTACAAAGTGAACAGGAATCAAAGATGAGACCAGAACAATTGATCACCGGCAACCCTGATGGGAGGGAACCTCCCTTATATAAGACCAGTCAGTAACACCTGATCGCCAATCTTCACAATCTTCATTGGATAGTTCAGTACTGTTTGTAACCACCAGAGGGAGCTTCTGCTCAGAATTCATTTCTAGCACATTCACAAAAGTTGAGCTTCACTACATTCTCAACACGAAAAGGTCCCACAAGTTCATCTTTGATGATACCAGCCTATACCAGTACCCCACCTCCACCTTGCTGGCGTCTGAGTCAGAGTGGAGCTCTCTGCCCTTTACTGATCCAGCCTCGGTCCCATCCATCTGGCCCATCAAGAGTCACTCTCATTTCATCAGTCCATAAAACCTTAGAAAAATCAGTCTTAACATATTTCTTGGCCCAGTCTTGACGTTTTATCTTATGTTTCTTGTTCAAAGGTGGTCATTTTTCAGCCTTCCTTACCTTGGCCATGTCCCCGAGTATGGCACACCTTGTGATTTTTGATACTCCAGTAACGTTGCAGCTCTGAAATATGGCAAAACTGGTGGCAAATGGCATCTTGGCAGCTTCACGCTTGATTTTCCTCAATTCATGGGCAGTTATTTTGCGCCTTTTTTATCAACATGCTTCTTGCGACCCCGTTGGCTATTTGCCATGAAACGCTTGATTGTTCGGTGATCACGCTTCAAAAGTTTGGCAATTTCAAGACTGCTGCATCCCTCTGCAAGACATCTCACAATTTTTGACTTTTCAGAGTCCGTCAAATCTCTCTTCTGACCCATTTTGCCAAAGGAAAGGAAGTTGTCTAATAATTAAGCACACCTTATATAGAGTGTTGATGTCATTAGACCACACCCCTCCTCATTACAGAGATGCAAATCACTGATTTACATAATTGGCAGTTGGCTTTCAAGCCTACACAGCTTGGCGTAGGACAACATGTATAAAAAGGATGATGTGATCAAAATACTCATTTGCCTAATAATTCTGCACACAGTGTATAGGAGGAGTGAATATTTTGACTCCACAGGCACTTTATGGAAATAAACACGCAGTGGATGTTGGAGAGTGAAAATAACACATTTGCCATTTTATAACCCAACACATAGTAAATTAAGTGGGTTCTCCTCACTATAATGTTGATAAATACAGGGATCCTAAATGTTGTTTGCACACACTGCAAGACTCAGAAGTGAGAGCAGATTTTGCTGGATTGGTTTATAGAAACTCTTGCTTTCAGCAGCAGATTGGAAGGAAGGGAGACACACTAGTCATTACTAGTGGGTAGGCGGAGCCCACATAGGATAGAAACACCTCAGATTAAAAAAAGTGTTGACCGGCCCCTCCAGCTAGGGCTCCTCCTACTCCAGCTCTCCAGTCTAAAATTTGAGGTCTCAGAGGATAGTCGCTGCTGAAGCAGCTCCTCAGAAGATTTTTTATTTTTTATCGGAAAAGAGACTTGAAAGGTCTCAGGGGTCTCAGCGCTGCTGGACCCCCACCCCTCCCTTGGCGGATCTGTATTACCCTTTAAGGTGGTCCCTGCAGAACCCTGCCTGCCCTGGGGGATGAGGGTTGCTTCCCTGGCGGGGACGCAAACCGCGCTTCTGGGGTCACTGCGTTCCCCGCCCTGGGGGGAAGCAATGGGCACAGCGCCACAAATCCCTGGGGGTCCCTGTGGCGCTCAGCTGGGTGAGTACTCCACATTTTAATATGTGTTTTGAGTGCTTCAGCGACTGCTGCGGCAGCCGCTGTTACATATGTAATGTTGGTGACTAGTGTTTTTTGTCCGCAGGTGGATGCCTGCAGAACATAGGAGCGGGGGAGAGCGGAGGAGTCGCGCGCCCTTTTTTGAATTTTCGCGGCGCTCTGAGCGCGCGCTTTACTACAGTTTCCTTTTCCGGCCTCTCTCATCCGTCCGGCCTTTTTTTTTGTTTTTTCCCACCCTTAATTTCTGGACTGCTTTGGGACGTCCCACTAGTAATGACTAGTGTGTCTCCCTTCCTTCCAATCTGCTGCTGAAAGACGGATTTTGGTAAGAACTTACCTGTAAAATCCTTTTCAGCGAAGGAAGGAAGGGAGACACAGCTCCCTCTCATGGCAGAAGTGTATTGTTGTTTTTCAGATGCGGCGTGACCCTTCTCTGATAGCGATTATCTGGGCTGAGGTCGGCGCGCTAAGGCTCTGTTCCAGCATTGCCAGCTCATCGCAGTAGTCAGGTCCAGTGAGTAGTACCTGGGACTGTGTGGTTTTTGCCTGTTACATGCATAACCTGTATTCTTGTTTTTTCTCTGAAGTCTTTCAGAAGGGGTTATGTTGCTCCGCTGGTGATATTTGCTCTTCCTTAGCTTGTGTACGACTGGAGAGCTGGAGTAGGAGGAGCCCTAGCTGGAGGGGCCTGCCAACACTTTTTTTAATCTGAGGTGTTTCTATCCTATGTGGGCTCCGCCTACCCACTAGTAATGACTAGTGTGTCTCCCTTCCTTCGCTGAAAAGGATTTTACAGGTAAGTTCTTACCAAAATCCGTCTTTTCAAAAGCTTTTGAGCCACTAATAGTGTGGGAACCTCTGTTTTTCCACTGACAGATGATGGACCTGAGTGGTGACTTGTTTTTTTGTGAGATGAGAATTGTTATTAATTTTGGCTACATAACATTGATTGGTTTCTTTTTATTTGATATTTGGGAGGCAGAATGAAGAAACAGTTGAACACCACACACTACTGGTTAATCCAATAAGGTTTTCTATTACACTGTGAACTGTCATTGTCTTGGTAAATAATTAGTTTTTTACATAGCTTGCTATTTTTATGGACAGTTTAAGTAGAAATGTTTAAAAATATAAAACTCGATATTTTATTAAAAAATTATTGTTTTTTTTTTTTAGCAGATGCCTGTGCCAGGGGATCAGAGGGACAGCTGACATCTTCAATTTTTAAATCTGATCATCTTGAGATCCTACAGGATACAACTGAAGTGATTGCTGTTACTCAAGATATACCATCATCCATTCACAGCAAAGATCTGTCATTTGATCCTATGAAACAGGTTCCATCTTCTGATTCATTACTGACTGCTAAGGAAAATCAAAGTCACAATAGAGGCATTAAAAAACAAACTGCTCCTAAAGCAAAGAAGTCATTTACCAGTTCAGAATATGGGAAATGTTTTACATGGAAATCACATTTTGTTAACCACCAGAGAAATCACACAGGGGAGAAGAAGAAGCCTTTTTCATGCTCAGAATGTGGGAAATGTTTTACATGGAAATCATATTTTGTTAAACACCAAAGAACTCACACAGGGGAGAAACCTTTTTCATGTTCAGAATGTGGGAAATGTTTTGCACATAAATCATATTTTGTTGAGCACCAGAGAGCTCACACAGGGAAGAAGCCTTTTTCATGTTCAGAATGTGGGAAATGTTTTGCACATAAATCAAATTTTGTTACCCACCAGAGAACTCACACAGGGGAGAAGCCTTTTTCCTGTTCAGAATGTGGAAAATGTTTTAACCAGAAATGCAATCTTGTTAAACACCAAAGAACTCACACAGGGGAGAAGCCTTTTTCATGTTCAGAATGTGGGAAATGTTTTGCACGTAAATCACATTTTGTTGAGCACCAAAGAACTCACACAGGGGAGAAGCCTTTTTCATGTTCAGAATGTGGGAAATGTTTTGCACGTAAATCACATTTTGTTGAGCACCAGAGAACTCACACAGGAGAGAAACATTTTTCATGTTCAGAATGTGGGAAATGTTTTGCACGTAAATCAAATTTTGTTACCCACCAGAGATTGCACACAGGGGAGAAGCCTTTTTCCTGTTCAGAATGTGGGAAATGTTTTAACGAGAAATGGAATCTTGTAATACACCAAAAACTCACACAGGGGAGAAGCCTTTTCATGTTCAGAATGTGGGAAATGTTTTGCACACAAATCACAATTTGTTGAGCACCAGAGAATTCACACAGGGGAGAAGATTTTTTCATGTTCAGAATGTGGGAAATGTTTTACACATAAATCATATTTTGTTAAGCACCAGAGAACTCACACAGGGGAGAAGCCTTTTACCTGTTCAGAATGTGGGAAATGTTTTAACCGGAAAACGCATCTTGTTAGACATCAGAGCAGTCACAAAGAGGAGAAGCCTTTTTCATTTTCTTAATGTGGGAAATATTTTACTTGGAAAATCAGCTGTTAATAAACATCAGAGATGTCACATGGGGAGAAGCCTTTTTTATGTTCTGAATGTTGGAATCGTTTTAACCAGTATTGGATCTTCTTAAATGGGTTGTCTCTTGTCATTTCTCATGTTTGCTGACAAAAGGATAAAACTAAACTTTATTAATTCCAAATGTAAAACTATACCCACAATTCACCACCTGAAGGTTAGTCAGAAGGTGACTAATAGAAAAAACATATACCCCACGTCTCAGTATATAGGCTCTCCAAGCCTCTCATTTCTACGGGTTTCACCGTCCTCACCTAAGTCGACTCATCACGAGACTTTATTTAATATTGACCTATATTCAAGCGAGACTAGATGAAAAAAAACTAAAATCATGAATCATGTTATCTGAAATAGTCATAAAACTAGCCACACACAGGCAGATCCCAGACTTCAAACTACCGTATATGCTTGTGTATAAGCCTGTCGGCTTGTACACGAGTCACGGTCCCAGAAAGAGGTCAGGGGAGGGGAGCAGCGGGTCATAGAGGCCGCCGGCTTCCAGCACACCATACTCACCTGCCTGCACACCCTCGGTGGCACTGTATCTTGTTCTGGCTGCCGGAGCCTGCAGCTCTTCCTGCCGAGCGATTACGTGGTACCACTGATTAAGATAATCAATATGCAAGCCTCTCCACTGTCATAGGTATGGAGCGCATATTCATTACCTTAATGAGCAGTGCCACGTGATCGCTCGGCAGGAAGAGCTGCAAGCTCCGGCAATCAGAACAAGATACATTGCCACCGAGGGTGCGCAGGAAGGTAGAAAGGATGGTTTTACCAGTTATAGGGCGTGCTGGTTCTTCTGGACAATTGTTTTTCCGAGGATCATTGTGTATACAGGGAACTCATTGCTTACTGAGCAGGTACCAGGAAGCCCTGGATGAGCTCTGGCTTTTCTGCTGTGGAGCCTCTGATACTTGCCTGGCATTCATCCTGAGCCACCTGATTCATGAATTCAATGCCAGTCCTGTAGTGAAGACTGGCACCGATGTATATTGAAGCTCTGCAGATTCCTAAGGGCTGGTTAACTCTTCAGTCACTGCACAAGTCTCTGCTGGTCTCATGGGCACCCTGACTATTGTGCTCAGTGTTATAATTATGTCCCCTTTATGTTGGGGTCTCCCTGCTGGCAGAGGATGAATGGCCTGTGTGCAGTGAGCTGGGGCCCCTGAGATGGTAGGTAGGCTGCAAATTATTCTGCAGAATAGTGCGAGCCCCTCTTTGTCTCCGCTCGCACCCCACTCACAGGATGTCTCCTCCTCTCCATGGACTGACTCTTGCATATGCTTCACAGTCAGGGCTGCAGTGTAAAGCATGGAGACTGAGGAGCACCCTGGGCCTCTGGTGATGGGGATGTTAATGAGCACATACAGCTGAGTTAGTCACTTTCCACACCTGCTCCTTAATGAAGCGCAGCTGCAGTGTAAAGCAGGAGGGAAGGAAAACAGGACTTGGAACCAGTTATGGGACACAAAGTGAATCGTACATGACATCGGGCTCCAACAGACAGTGCAACGAAGCTAGAGGGCTGGTCCTGGCCTATGAATGGCTGATAACGTGGACCAATAGCTGCAGGAATGTATAATGTGTACAGTAACGAATGTTCTAAATATTCACTGTCATTAATAATGTCAGGTAGGCAGGTAAATAGGATGTTTTTTTCTTTCTTTTTTTTTTTTTTCCAACATGTTTTATTGATTTAAAGAGTATTACAATAAAAGAAAATCATACAAGTCTTGAAGTAACAAGCTTATTTGACAGGCGTAAAACTCACAATATTGATTTAAAGAGCATTACCAAAAAGTAAATCATACAGCTTTGAAGGTATCAAGCTTATTCGACGCTTATTTGACAGGTATAATACTCATAAATGTCCCCCAACCACCCTCAACCCTCCCATCCCCCCAACATATAAACCCCTAAAGCGACTCTGCATTTGATTAACAATCAACAAGCTCAAGGAATAGGATTATGTCCGCTAATTTTCTGAAGAAGATACCACTGGGTGTTTTCAGAATGTGTCCTTAGTTTGTCCCTGGTGTCCTGAGATAGAGATGGGATGAACATTGACCATGTACTTAAAAATTTCCCAGTCAATTTCTCTTTATTTGTCAGGGTATCTAGCCAGTCCATTCGAAAAATATACATTATTTTGGAGTATATGAGAGATTTGGGTGGTGGCAATGGAATTTTGGTACTTTTTTCACCACTGTGATATCTCTTTAACAATAAGAGCATGGAAGAGGCCAGGAGCCATGTGGTGAGTTGCATTTCTTGCTACATGTTCACAGATTTACCAGTGGAAAAGCCAAACTTCACATGCCAGAAATGCAAGCTTGTGTCCCTGTTAGAGGAAAAGTTGCGAAATCTGGAAGAGAGGTTATCTACATTGAAAACCATTAAGGAAGGTGAAGAGTTCTTAGACAGAGCAGAATTATCTCTTCATGGTGCAGAAAGAGAAGAAATTCGAAGAGCACCTGAAGAAACAGAGGAATGGAAGCATGTGACCCAGAGAAGCAGGAGGATCGTGAGGCAGTCAGCACCCATACTGCTCAGGAACCAGTACCAGGCTCTCACACAGGAGAATGATGAAGAAATACATCAGGATAAGACTTTGCCCACAAAGAGCAACCTTGTAAGCCCTCAGAGTCCTCCTGAATGGAGAAAGAAAAATGTTGTGAAGAAGAAACGGAGAGTTGTGGTCATGGGGGATTCCCTGTTGAGAGGAACAGAGGCCGCTATCTGCAGACCGGATATAACCTCAAGAGAAATGTGCTGTCTTCCAGGTGCAAAAATTAAAGATGTGTCTGACAGGATATCAGGACTCTTCAGACCTAAAGATGACTACCCATTCCTGCTAATACATGTGGGGACAAATGACACCACAAGAAGTGACCTGGAAACCATCTGCAGTGACTTTGAAAACTTAGGCAAGAAAGGGAAAGAACTGGGTGCGCAGGTGGTCTTCTCATCCATCCTCCCAGTGGATGGCCATGGAACAAGGAGGTGGAATAAGATTCTGCAGGTGAACAACTGGCTACGTCGATGGTGCCGTCAGCAAGGATTTGGATTTCTGGATCACGGAGTGAATTACCTATACGATGGACTACTTGCTAGAGATGGGGTGCACCTTACGAAGACTGGAAAACATGTATTTGGAAGTCGCCTTGCTACACTCATCAGGAGAGCTTTAAACTAGAACAATGTGGGAAGGGAAGCAAAACGCCAGAAAAAGCCATACACCTGACAAATGCTATTGAGAACTCGGCTATTAGAAGTGGAAAGGAAGAACGAAGACAAAACAATCTAAATAATAAAAATATTGGAGGAAGAGAAACCAATCACAAACTAAAATGTTTTTATACAAATGCACAAAGCATGGGCAACAAACAAGGAGAATTGGAACTACTAACGCAGGAGAAGAAGTATGATGTCATTGGAATCACTGAAACTTGGTGGGACGATACACATGATTGGAATACAAGGCTAGAAGGATACAACTTATTTGCAAGAAACAGACTTGATAAACGAGGAGGAGGTGTCGCATTGTATGGTAGAAAAGCGTATATTTGCACAGAGATTGATGCTTCAGAGACTGGTAGTTCTGTGGAAACTGTTTGGGTAAGAATACAAGGACAGAACAATGGAAAGGACACCATTGTAGGCATTTACTACAGGCCACCTATGCAAGCTGAAGATATGGATGAACTCTTTATGCATCAAATGGCCAAGTTCTCCAAAAAATATGACATAGTGGTCATGGGAGATTTCAACTATCCAGACATTTGTTGGGAATCGCTCTCAGGCAAAACTAACAGGTCAAGGAAATTCTTATCCTCTCTTGCTGACTTTATCTTTCAAAAGGTAGGGGAGAAAACAAGGGGAACTGCTACCTTGGATCTAATCCTTATAAATAGGGAGGAAATGGTTGAGGAGGTAAGAGTGGCTGGGACCCTAGGAGGTAGTGACCATGCTATTTTAGAATTTTGGATAACAAGAGGAGGAAGACCTGTGAAGACTCAGACGTCAAGGTTAGATTTCAGAAAGGCAGATTTTAAGGGACTCAGAAAGAATTGGAGGGATCCAATGGCAGGATATCCTTAAGGACAAAAATGTCCAGGAAGGATGGGACATCTTGAAAAATGAGATTCTCAAAGCACAATCGTTAACAATTCCAAAAAGAGGGAAGAATGGGAAGCATTTAAGGAAACCAGGATGAATGAACACAGAACTTAAACACATGCTAAAAAGGAAGAAAGAAATGTTTATCAAATGGAAAGAGGGAGGCATATCTAAAGAAGAATATAATGCCATCTGCAGAACCTGCAGGGCACAAATCAGATTATCTAAAGCTGACAATGAATTAAGGCTTGCAAGAGATGTCAAAAGCAACAAAAAAGGATTTTGGGGATACGTCAAAAGTAAAAGAAAAGTCAAAGATGCTATAGGATTTTTACAGGATGAAAATGATGAAATGGTAAGAAAGGATGTTGAGAAGGCTGAACTTTTAAATTCCTATTTTGCATCTGTTTTTTTCTCAGAAAGGAAATGTAACATCAACTGATCTTCACTGTCCTATTAAAGGAATAGAAGAATCCAGGATATCTATAAACAGAAAGACAGTGAGGAAACACTTAGCTAACCTAAATGAATTCAAGTCTCCAGGTCCAGATGAATTACACCCCAGAATACTGAAGGAGATAGCAGAAGAAATTCTTGAACCACTGTCCATAATCTTTGAAAATTCTTGGAGAATAGGTGAAGTCCCAGAAGACTGGAGAAGAGCAAATGTTGTTCCTATCTTCAAAAAGGGGAAGAAGGTGGACCCAGGGAACTACAGGCCGGTAAGTCTGACTTCTATACCAGGAAAGATCTTTGAACAAATTATTAAAGAACATGTATGTAAGTACCTGCATAAGAATGAAGTGATTAAACAGAGTCAGCATGGGTTTGTAACTAATAAGTCATGTCAGACAAACTTAATTTCCTTCTATGACAGAATCACTGACTGGGTGGATCAGGGAAATGCTGTAGATATAGTATATCTTGACTTCAGCAAAGCATTTGACAAAGTATCTCACACAATCCTTATTGAAAAAATGACTAAGTATGGAATGGACAAGGCAACTGTTAGGTGGATTCATAACTGGCTTAGTGATCGGACTCAAAGAGTGGTCGTAAATGGCTGCACATCCAGTTGGAAGAATGTGTCAAGTGGGGTACCACAAGGCTCTGTTTTGGGCCCTGTATTGTTCAACATCTTTATCAATGATTTAGATGAAGGAATTGAGGGTAAACTGATCAAATTTGCTGATGACACAAAGCTAGGAGGGGTAGCTAATACTAGAGAAGAGAGAGAGAGGATTCAAAAAGATATAAATAAACTGGAGCAGTGGGCAGCAACTAACAGAATGGTTTTTAACAGGGAAAAATGCAAAGTACTACATCTGGGCAATAAAAATGAAAAAAGCATATACAAAATGGGAGGAATAGGGCTAAGTAACAGCACATGTGAAAAAGACTTGGGTATACTAATTGATCACAGACTGAACATGAGTCAACAGTGTGATGCAGCAGCAAAAAAGGCAAATACAATTCTAGGATGTATCAACAGAAGCATACAGTCTAGATCACGTGAGGTCATTATTGCCCTCTACTCCTCTTTGGTCAGACCTCATCTGGAATACTGTGTCCAGTTTTGGGCACCACATTTTAAAAAAGACATCAACAAACTGGAGCAAGTTCAAAGAAGAGCCACCAGAATGGTGACCGGTCTGCAAACCATGTCCTATGAGGAACGGTTGCAAGATTTGGGAATGTTTAGCTTGCAAAAAAGAAGACTGAGAGGAGACTTAATAGCTGTCTACAAATATCTTAAGGGCAGTCACATTGTAGAAGGATCATCTTTATTCTCATTTGCACAAGGAAAGACTAGAAGCAATGGGATGAAACTGAATGGGAGGAGACACAGATTAGATATTAGAAAAAACTTTTTGACAGTTAGGGTGATCAAGGAGTGGAACAGGCTGCCACGAGAGGTGGTAAATTCTCCTTCAATGGAAGTCTTCAAACAGAGGCTGGACAGACATCTGTCTGGGATGATTTAGAGAATCCTGCTTTGAGCAGGGGGTTGGACCAGATGACCCAGGAGGTCCCTTCCAACTCTACCATTCTATGATTCTATGGACCAAAGTTTCTAAACTCCAGGATATCGAGGAGATAATCCCATGCAACCCTGTCAAACGCTTTGTCAGCATCCAGGCTGACCACAATAGACTCTAAACAGCCATGAGATTTTCCGTAAGAGATAGCTCCCAAAGCTGTCCGTATGTTGTATGTTATGAATTTACCGTGGACAAACCCAATTTGTTGAGGCAATATCAGGTTGGGGATTATTTTTTGCACTCTATTTGCTAGCATTTTAGTGAAAATTTAAAAGTCGGAGTTTAAAAGCGAGATTGGTCTATATCCTTCCATTAGTAAAGGATCTTTGCCTAGTTTGGGAAGCACTATTATGTCTGCTTCATTGAAACGGTCCGGGAGCTGCCCCGATTGAACCAACTGATTAAAGACTTCACAAAGATGTGTCCCTATACTGCCTCCCAATATTTTGTAAAATTCATTGCTATACCCATCAGGGCAAGGAGATTTAGAGAGCTTCAAGGAGCTGATAGTTTGGATGACTTCTGAAGGGGACATAGGAGTATTAAGGATTTTCCTGTGTACCTCTGTTAGTAAAGGTGCCACCTCCGTTTGCATAAAGTTTAGAATATCCTCTGTTAGTAAAGGTGCCACCTCCGTTTGCATAAAGTTTAGAATATCGTTCCCCTCTCTCTTCTCCGCTTTGTACATGGAATCAAAAAATGATCTAACTTCCTCTACAATCTCCTCATTTTCTGTCAACACTCTGCCCCCTTTGGTCCGAATTTTGTGAATCTTTGTGGCCTTTCTGTATGGTCTAGTAAGAGATGCAAGTGATTTGCCAGGTTTGTTGCCCCATTTAAAAAATTTGTGTTTTTGAAGATCAATACTATAAGTGGCCCATTCATGTGCTAGTGCATCCGCCGATTCCTTTGCCTCGATATATTGTTTTTTCGTGAGGTGTGAATTAATAAAGTTTAAAGTTTTTATATGCTAAGGTTAAAGCCCTCTACGTTGCCAGGGTCCGCTCCTGCAACTGTTTTTTTTTATGACATATATACGCAATTATTTGCCCTCTCAATACTGCTTTAGAGGTATCCCAGAAAAGAATTGGTGTTTCACAATGCATTTGGTTATCAGATTTGTACGTGTCCCATGAGAATTGTATTAATTCTTTTAAATCATCTGAGTGATATAAATATGACGGGAATCTCCATTTCCTATGAAAATAGATTGGGTTAGTTAGTTTTAGGCTGAACGTTATCGGTGCATGATCTGAGATATGCACGTCCAGAATATTGGTATGTGTGATTCTTGGCATGAGTGAGGGACCCAACAACCAGTAGTCAATTCTAGCATGGGAATTATGAACATGTGAGTAGTGAGAGTAATCTCTCTCAACAGGATGTTGCACTCTCCAGACATCCAACAATCCCAAGTGATCTAAAAAAGATTGTATTAGTCTCCCTTGCGTAGATATATGAGGAGATTGAGAATTAGATCTATCCATCTCGATGTCATGCACCTCATTAAAATCGCCACCCACAATCATATGGGAGGTGTCCCAACCAGCGATTTGTTTTAGCACATTAGCCCGAAAGAGCGGATCCGACGAATTTGGCGCATAAATATTAATTACACTGTAGGTCGTCCCCTCTATAACCAGCTTAACGCAGACAAACCTTCCTGAAGGATCTTCTAACACATCCACTATCTCATGGTCAATATTCCTGTTTATCATAATAGCGACACCCCTCTGTTTTTTAGTAAAAGAAGCTTCTGCACATAACATAAATTTTTTGCTAGAAAACACCGGATGGTTGCCCTTCACCCAGTGTGTCTCCTGCAAAAGTACAATATGAAAATTTTCTCGATGCAGATAATTTAAAATTTTTTTCCTCTTGACCGGGGATTTTAGGCCATTGACATTACAGGAACACCAAAGGAGAGATGTCATAGCGGACATTTTTTGCCTATTGATTTCTACCATTAACCCACTCCAGTGCGGGAAATGCGATTAGATGTAACCGTTACATAATAATGGGATCCCTGCCCATCCCAGCGAGTAGGCATTAGAATCCCTGGATTATTGATTACCTGAAGTCGAATGCAGAGACCCTCTCCCCAAAAAACCTCCCCCTCCACAAAAATTTGTAATTGTGTGCCATATTCAACATTTCCCTTAAACCCGCATCCCAACGTTAGATGCAGAAGTAAAAATACAGCAAAAACCAACAACATAACAAACAGATGTCAGTTGACATCATCTTATGTGATTCATGGTATTGTCACTGAGTAAGCCACTCTGGATCTTGCTCATGGTGGCAGGGGAGTATCCCGGACAACCTCCAGAGCCTTCACCGGGTCATCGAAAGCCCAGTTTTTCCCAGATAGGTTAAAGCGCAGTGTCGCAGGATATTGCAGGCCGAACCTGATGTTTTTGTCAGCCAGCAACTTACATACCGGGTTGAAGGCCCTGCGTCTGGTCGTCACCATGGCCGAATAGTCCTGAAACATCAGAACTTTGTGCCCTTCGTAGGATAGGTGCGCTTTCTTCCTGTAAGCGGTGAGTAGACGAATTTTGTCTTGAAAGTCAAGGACCTTGAATATCACCGGTCTGGGTCTGTCATTGTCTTTTCCCCTCTGCGGGCCTATTCTGTGTGCTCTCTCAACCGCCATTGAACCGGATGTAAAGGCTGGGTCTCACATAGCGATACACCAGCGATCCCGACAACGATCAGGATCGCTGGTGTATCGCTACATTATCGCTGCTGAGCTGCCAAACAGGCAGCTCAGGCAGCGATCAGTACAAGCGACACTGCGGGTAACATCGCTTAGTTACCCACAGTGTACCTTGGATACCAGCGCCCTGATGCAGGGAGCTGGTAACCAAGGTACACATCGGGTTTCCAGGCGCTGCGTGGTGCCTGGAAACCCGCTGTGTACCTTGGTTACCAGCTCCCTGCATCAGGGCGCTGGTATCCAAGGTACACAGCGGGTTTCTAGGCACAGCCCCGCGCCTGGAAACCCGCTGTGTACCTTGGTTACCAGCGGATCGCTGGTCTCCCGCCTGTCACACGCAGCGATGCGTGCCTGTCAGCGGGAGACCAGCGATCAAAAAAATGTCCTGGCCTTTCAGCGACAATCAGCGATACCCGGCAGGGGGGGCTGATCGTCGCTGAATGTCACACACAGCGATATCGCTGGTGAGCTCGCTGCTGCGTCACAAAACTAGTGACTCAGCACCGATCTCGCTAGCGATATCGCTATGTGAGACGGGGGCTTTAGTTGAATGTCCAAGGCTCCTGGCAGCCACTCAGATGTTAGTTTTAGCAATTCAGAGGGATGTATGGACTCAGGTAGTCCTATCAGTTTCAAGTTATTGCGTCTAGATCGGTTTTCTAAGTCGTCCACTTTGGATTGAAGCTCTCCGACGACTTTCTCCTTTCCCTCTAGACGTTCTGCCATTTCCCTGGTAACATCCTCCAGATCAGAGATACGTTGCTCAGCCTCATCCAGGCGAGTGCCCTGACTATTGTGATATTATAGAGTCTATTGAGGTTTGAAGAGTGGCAAATCTAGAGTCTATTTCGGGCATAAGGTGTTCCATGATGGCATCCGCTATTGAATGAGAAGTCTCGCTACTGGTATCAGAGGTAGATTTAGGCGAGGATGAGCCTTGTTAGTTTCGAGAAGAGGCACGGCCTCCTTTAGTTTGTTTGCCCACAAATTTATCCATACTCAGCGACATTGGTGAGAAGATAGAAGGCGGTGATGTCTCAGTTAAGAAACGTTACATTAGAATCTGCTATGTAGCATGTAACTCCTATATGGAGCGTATAGCTTCACTGTTTGTTTTTTCTCTCCCGGCGGGTGGTCGCTTGTTATCTCGGGACCTCTTATCCCTCTATCTTCACGGCTCACACACATGGCGGTCTGTACCACGCTGCACGGCGTCTCCTGCGCCTGGAGACTCCCGAGGAGCCTGGAGAGGCAGACCCGACAGATGAGCCCCCTGTCCAGGTATTCCCCCCGCTGGTTAATGCTGTTTCTCCGCTCACAAACTGAGGGATGGCCACGGATGAGAGTAGGCCAGCGGGGAGCTCTGTTAAAAAGCGGCCATTCCTTGGCTCCGCCTCCCGGAAGAAACCTATAGCCATGTTTTTATTTGCTTCTTATAAATGTAGCTCAGATAGAGGCAATGTTAACAGAGAGTAGAGAAAAAAAAATGCGTCTGAGTTGGTGCTTTTCTTCATGCAGCCACTGTGTGTCGCTGTAGAGCTAGCAAAGTTATTATTGATTTTGAAAAAATAGTAGTCACTGTCCAGTTTATTAAACAAGTAAAGAAAAAGGCAAAGCAGGGACTCTTTCTTTTTTTTTAACAGGAACCATGCATACAAGGATAGGGGATAAGGAGCCATACATACAATGACAGGGAAGGGGGAGCCATGCATACAGTTACAGTGACGGAGGAGCCATGCATACAGTCACAGGGACTGGGGAGCCATGCATACAAGGATAGGACCAAGGGAGCCATGCATACAATGACAGGAACGGGGGAGCCATGCATACAAGGACAGGAACGGGGGAGCCATGCATACAAGGACAGGGAAGGGGGAGCCATGCATACAAGGATAGGACCAAGGGAGCCATGCATACAATGACAGGAACGGGGGAGCCATGCATACAAGGACAGGGAAGGGGGAGCCATGCATACAAGGATAGGACCAAGGGAGCCATGCATACAATGACAGGAACGGGGGAACCATGCATACAATGACAGGGACTGGGGAGCCATGCATACAAGGACAGGGAAGGGGAGCCATGCATACAATGACAGGGACTGGGGAGCCATGCATACAATGACAGGGACTGGGGAGCCATGCATACAAGGACGGAATGGGGAGCCATACATACAATGACAGGAACGGGGGAGCCATGCATACAATGACAGGGACGGGGGAGCCATGCATACAATGACAGGGACAGAGGAGCCATGCATACAAGGACAGGGGAGCCATGCATACAATGACAGGAATGGGGGAACCATGCACACAGTGACAGGTACGGGGAGCCATGCATACAGCGACAGGAATGAGGGAACCATGCATGCAGTGACAGGGACTGGAGAGCCATGCATACAAGGACAGGACCGGGGTGCAATGCATACAAGGACAGGACCGGGAGAGCCATGCATACAAGGACATGAACGGGGGAGCCATGCATACAAGGACAGGAATGGGGGAGCCATGCATACAGGGACGGGGAAGCCATGCATACAAGGATAGGGATGGGGAGCCATGTATACAATGACAGGGATGGGGGAGCCATGCATACCAGGACAGGGACTGGGGAGCCATGCATTCAAGAATAGGGATGGGGAGCCATGTATACAATGACAGGGATGGGGGAGCCATGCATACCAGGACAGGGACGAGGCAATCATCTATTTATATAATTGCCTTGTAATCTTTTCATTTCCTGTTCTGTCCAGGTGTCACCGTATCCCAGAATTCCAAGCGGAGGAAGTTCACCGACCGCCATATTGGGACACCCGTCTCAATATGGAAACTGCTGCTGGTACAAACTATTGCGCAAGACCACCAGCGGAACACCGTCGCACCACACACACACTCTATACGCTGTACGCATTACTCACACACTCACATTCTGACACACACGCAGCCTCTTGCGAGGTACCACCAGCGGGACACCGTCGCGAACTCGCTGCCACCGAGATCAGCCGAATGATTCACTGACTGCCTCCATCTTTGCATCCAAAAAAAGGCTGCACTCAAGCATACTAAAGCATGACAACATAGAATACATGAAATTTTGAATAGCAATATGGCTTTGGAATATAAGGAAAAATTTGAGACGCTTAGTATAAACATTTGGCCAAACATTTTAAAGCCCAACAACCATCGTCAAGGTGGTCTCAATTCTGTTGAGTCCCTAACCTAATGTGAACATACCTCTATTAGGCTGATATCTGAATTTCTGGGTGAATATGCACCTCTGTCAGTAATGCCTGCATTTATGGGTAAAGTAGGGAGCTGGTGTAATTAAAATCACCACCTGGTGGGGGCGGAGTGCTCGGTCAGCAAGCTAACATTCAAAAGACAAAAAACCTGACTGGCACTTCCAGACTAATGTGAACTAGGTGCAAACCAAAGGGAGCTACCCTCATGTAAAACATCCAAAAAAAGGCTGCACTCAAGCATACTAAAGCATGACAACATAGAATACATGAAATTTTGAATAGCAATACTAAGCGTCTCAAATTTTTCCTTATATTCCAAAGCCATATTGCTATTCAAAATTTCATGTATTCTATGTTGTCATGCTTTAGTATGCTTGAGTGCAGCCTTTTTTTGGATGTTTTACATGAGGGTAGCTCCCTTTGGTTTGCACCTAGTTCACATTAGTCTGGAAGTGCCAGTCAGGTTTTTTGTCTTTTGAATGTTAGCTTGCTGACCGAGCACTCCGCCCCCACCAGGTGGTGATTTTAATTACACCAGGTCCCTACTTTACCCATAAATGCAGGCATTGCTGACAGAGGTGCATATTCACCCAGAAATTCAGATATCAGCCTAATAGAGGTATGTTCACATTAGGTTAGGGACTCAACAGAATTGAGACCACCTTGACGATGGTTGTTGGGCTTTAAAATGTTTGGCCAAATGTTTATACTAAGCGTCTCAAATTTTTCCTTATATTCCAAAGCCATATTGCTATTCAAAATTTCATGTATTCTATGTTGTCATGCTTTAGTATGCTTGAGTGCAGCCTTTTTTTGGATGTTTTACATGAGGGTAGCTTCCCTTTGGTTTGCACCTAGTTCACATTAGTCTGGAAGTGCCAGTCAGGTTTTTTGTCTTTTGTATGCCTCCATCTTTGTACAGGAGGAGCGCATGCACAGTTTTAATGTGACCGCCGCTATGTCTGCACAAAGATGGCGGTGGTCTGATTTACTGCGCCTGCACGAATTACGCGCAGGTGCAGTGAATTATTCGACTGATCCCGGCGGCAGATGCATTACGTGTCTACAGGTAGAGGAAGCCGGTTACATTAAAGAAGTTTTCCCACGAACGAAAGTTCATTTTAAAAATTGACTGTGTCTGACCATGTATGGAGCATACCACATGTCCTGGGCAGGGGAGGAAGCAAAAGACAATACTGACATTACAGCAGGGGATCACAGTGGATTCATTTTGAGGTAAAATATTTCACTGACTGTTTTTAAAAAATTTTTTACCTCACAAAATGTATGAGATGCTTGGAGAATGAGCGTGTATACGTCACCTCAGCTATATACTGAGACGTGGGGTATATGTTTTTTCTATTAGTCACCTTCTGACTTACCTTCAGGGGGTGAATTATGGGTATAGTTTTACATTTGGAATTAATAAAGTTTAGTTTTATCCTTTTGTCGGTGAATTTTATAATCAAGGGATCATTTTATATATAATTATATAATATTACTAGCTGAAGAGCCCGGCGCTGCCCGGGCATAGTAACTATCTACGGTTAGTTATAACAAATTGTAATGATTATCTCTATATATATATATATATATAAAGCTGAGTGTAGAGCCCCGCTCACTCCGCATAGCCACATTCACTATAATATCCCACACAATCCCGTCAGCCAGAGCCACCGGACTACTACCCCTAGTATCTCACATCGTCCCGTCAGCCAGAGCCACCAGACTACTACCCCTAATATCCCACATCATCCCATCAGCCAGAGCCACCGGACTACTACCACTAATATCCCACATCATCCTGTCAGCCAGAGCCACCGGATTTCTACCCCTAATATCCCACATCATCCCGTCACAGCCGCCAGACTACTACCCCTAATATCCCACATCGTCCCGTCAGCGAGAGCCACCAGACTACTCCCCCTAATATCCCACATCATCCCGTCAGCCAGAGCCACCGGACTACTACCTCTAAAATCCCACATCATCCCGTCAGCCTGGGGTCAGAACCAGAGTGCTGAGTGGAATGGCCCTAACTTCCATACCGGGGATCCCTTTAAGAGAGGCCTGGCGTCAGAACCAGAGCGCTGAGTGGATTTGCCCTGACTTCCATACCAATGTTCCCTTTAATAAAAGCCTGGGGTGAGAATCAGAGCCCTGAGGGATTTACTCTAACTTCCATACCGGAGATCCCTTTAAGAGAGGCCTGGCATCAGAACCAAAGCACAGAGTGGATTTGCCCTCACTTCCATACGGGGATCCCTTTAAGAGGGGCCTGGGGTCAGAACCAGAGCGCTTAGTGGAATTGCCCTAACTTCCATACCAATGATCCCTTTAAGAGGCCCAGGGGTCAGAACCACAGCGCTGAGTGGAACGGTCCTTACTTCCATACTGGGGATCCCTTTAAGAGAGGCCTTGGGTCAAAACCAAAGCGCTGGATGGATTTGCCTTGACTTCCATACCAATGATCCCTTTAATAGAAGCCTGGGATGAGCATCATAGCACTGAGGCATTTACCCTCACTTTCATCCGGAGATCCTTTTAAGAGAGGCCTGGGGTCAGTACCACAGCATTTGAAGGCAATTGCCCTGACTTCCATACCGGGGATCCCTTTAACCCCTTACTGCCATCAGACGTACTATCCCGTCCATGGTACCTGGGCCCGTATGACCATGGACGGGATAGTACGTTCTGTGCGATCGGACGCGCTTCCGGTGGGAGCGCAGCCGGGTGTCAGCTGATTATTACAGCTGACACCCGGCACTATGTGTCAGGAGCCGTCACGGACCGCTCCCGGCACATTAACCCCAGGCACACCACGATCAAACATGTTCGCGGTGTACCGGGGGCACAGGGGAGGATCGCTCAGGGAGGGGGCTCCCTGCGCGCTCCCCTGAGACCCTCAGAGCAGCGCAATGTGTCGCGCTGTTCCGAGGGTCCTTCCTCCCTGCAGGACCCCGGATCCAAGATGGCGCCGGGGTCCATCCGGGTCCTGCAGGGAGGCGGCTTCCTCAGTGCCTGCTGAGAGCAGACACTGAGAAGCCTGCAGCGATGCCAGAGCGATCGCTGGTGTGACAGAGTGCTGTGCACACTGTCACACCAGCGATATGACCCTGTACAGTGATGTCCCACCCTGGGACAAAGTAAAAAAGTTAAAAAAATAAAAATTGTTTAAAAAAATCATAAAAAAAAAAAATATTCCCCAATAAATTCATTTTTTCCTGTAAATAAAAAACCAAAACAATAAAAGTACACATATTTGGTATCGCCGCGTCCGTAACAACCCCCCCTATAAAACTGTCCCACTAGTTAACCCCTTTAGTGAACCTCTTAAAAAAAAAACAAAGCAAAAAATCAATGCTTTATCATCATACCGCCGAACAAAAAGTGGAATAACACACGATCAAAGAGACCGATATAAATAAACATGGTAAAGCTGAAAACGTCATCTTGTCCCGCAAAAAACGAGCCGCCATACAGCATCATCAGCGAAAAAATAAAAAAGTTATAGCTCGCAGAATAAAGCGATGCAAAAATAATTTTTTTAGATAAAATTGGTTTTATTCTATAAAAGCGCCAAAACATAAAAAAATGATATAAATGAGGTATCACCATAATCGTACTGACCCGAAGAATAAAACTGCTTTATCAATTTTACCACACGCGGAACAATAAAAACACCTCCCCCAAAAGAAATTCATGAATTGCTGATTTTTGTTCATTCTAACCTCCCAAAAATCGAAATAAAAAGCGATCAAAAAATGTCACGTGCTCAAAAATGGTACCAATAAAAACGTCACCTTGTCCCGCAAAAAATAAGACCTCACATGACTCTGTGGGCCAAAATATGCAAAAATTATAGCTCTCAAAATGTGGTGAAGCAAAAAATATTTTTTGCAATAAAAAGCGTCTTTTAGCGTGACAGCTGCCAATCATAAAAACCCGCTATAAATAGTGAATCAAACCCCACTTTATCACCCCCTTAGTTAGGGAAAAATAATAAAATAAAAAAAAAGTATTTATTTCCATTTTCCCATTAGAGTTAGGGTTGCAGCTAAAGTTAGGGTTAGGGTTGGCGCTAAAGTTAGGATTAGGGTTAGGGTTGGGATTAGGGTTATGGGGTGTTAGGGTTAGGTTTGTGGTTAGGGTTGGGACTAGGGTTAGGGGTGTGTTGGGGTTAGGGTTGGAGTTAGAATTGGGGGGTTTCCGCTGTTTAGGCACATCAGGGGCTCTCCAAATGTGACATGGCGTCTGATCTCAATTCCAGTCAATTCTGCGTTGAAAAATTCAAACGGTGCTCCTTCACTTCTGAGCTCTGCCATGCGCCCAAACAGTAATTTACCCCCACATATGGGGTATCAGTGTACTCTGGACCCCATGAGTTATTGTGCAATTTGTCCTATTTCTTCTGTTACCCTTGGGAAAATAAAAAACTGGGGGTAAAAATATCATTTTTAAAAAAAAAAAAAAAAAAAAAAAATTATTTTTACGGCTGTACGTTATAAACTTCTCTGAAGCACTTTGGGCTTCATAGCGCTCACCACACATCTAGATAAGTTCCTTCTGGGGTCTATTTTCCAAAATGGGGTCACTTGTGGGGGGTTTCCACTGTTTAGGCGCATCAGGGGCTCTCCAAATGCAACATGACGCCCCCAGACCATTCCATCAAAGTCTGCAATCCAAAACATCACTACTTCCCTTCCGAGCCCCAATGTGTACCCATACAGTAGTTTTCTCCCACATATTGGGTATCAGCGTACTCATGACAAATTGGACAACAACTTTTGGGGTCCAATTTCTCCTGTTACCCTTGTGAAAATAAAATATTGAGGGCGAAAAAATCATTTTTGTAAAAAAAAAAAAGATTTTTTTATTTTACGGCTGTACGTTATAAATTTCTGTGAAGCATTTCGGGGTTCAAAGTGCTAACCACACATCTAGATAAGTTCCTTGTGGAGTCTATTTTCCAAAATGGGGTCACTTGTGGGGGTTTCCACTGTTTAGGCGCATCTGGGGCTCTCCAAATGCGACATGACGCCCCCATACCATTCCATCAAAGTCTGCAATCCAAAACGTCACTACTTCCCTTCCGAGCCCCAACGTGTACCCATACAGTAGTTTTCTCCCACATATTGGGTATCAGCGTACTCATGACAAATTGGACAACAACTTTTGGGGTCCAATTTCTCCTGTTACCCTTGTGAAAATAAAATATTGAGGGCGAAAAAATCATTTTTGTAAAAAAAAAAAAGATTTTTTTATTTTTACGGCTGTACGTTATAAATTTCTGTGAAGCATTTCGGGGTTCAAAGTGCTAACCACACATCTAGATAAGTTCCTTGTGGAGTCTATTTTCCAAAATGGGGTCACTTGTGGGGGGTTTCCACTGTTTAGGCGCATCTGGGGCTCTCCAAATGCGACATGACGCCCCCATACCATTCCATCAAAGTCTGCAATCCAAAACGTCACTACTTCCCTTCCGAGCCCCAACGTGTACCCATACAGTAGTTTTCTCCCACATATTGGATATCAGCGTACTCATGACAAATTGGACAACAACTTTTGGGGTCCAATTTCTCCTGTTACCCTTGTGAAAATAAAATATTGGGGCGAAAAAATAATTTTTGTAAAAAAAAAAAAGATTTTTTATTTTTACGGCTGTACGTTATAAACTTCTGTGAAGCACTTCGGGTTCAAAGTGCTCACCACACATCTAGATAAGTTCCTTGAGGGGTCTAGTTTCCAAAATGGTGTCATTTGTTGGGGGTTTCCACTGTTTAGGCAGATCAGGAGCTCTCCAAACACGACATGGCATCCAGCCAATTCTGTGTTGAAAAAGTCGAACGGCGCTCCTTCCCTTCCAAACTCTGCCATGCACCTAAACAGTGGTTTACCCCCACATATGGGGCATCAGCGTACTCAGCACAAATTGCACAATAACTTTTGGAGTCTTGTTACCCTTGGGAAAATAAAAATTGGGGTGAAAAGATCATTTCTGTGGAAAAAATATGATTTTTTAATTTTACGGCTCTACGTTATCAACTTGTGTGAAGCACTTGGGGGTTCAAATTGCTCACCAAAGATCTAGATAAGTTCCTTAGGGGGTCTAGTTTCCCAAATGGGGTCACTTGTGGGGGTTTCCACTGTTTAGGCACATCAGGGGCTCTCCAAATGCAACATGGCGTCCAATGTCAATTCCAGCCAATTTTGTTCGGAAAAAGTCAAATGGTGCTCCTTCCATTCCCAGCTCTGCTGTGCACCCAAACAGTGGTTCTCCCCCACATATGGGGTATCAGCATACCCAGGACAAATTGGACATCAACTTTTGTGGTCCAATTTCTCCTGTTACCCTTGGGAAAATAAAAAATTAGTGACTAAAAGATAATTTTTGTGGGAAAAAATAGGATTTTTTATTTTCATGCCTGGGCATTATAAACTTGTGTGAAGCACTTGGGGGTTCAAAGTGCTCACCAAAGATCTAGATAAGCTCCTTATGGGGTCTAGTTTCCAAAATGGGGTCACTTGTGGGGGGTTTCCACTGTTTAGGCACATCTGGGGCACTGCAAACGGAAAATGACCCCCATCAACGTCTGCATTCCAAAACGTTACTACTTACTTTCCAAGCCCTGTCGTGCGCCCAAACAGTTTCCCCCCCCCCCACATATGGGGTATCAGCGTACTCAGGACAAATTGGACAGCAACTTTTGGGGTCCAATTTCCTTGGGAAAAATCAAAAATTTGGGACTAAAAAATCATTTTTGTGGAAAATTGTTTTTTTTTCACACCCAGGCATTATAAACTTTTGTGAAACACTTGGGGGTTCAAAGTGCTCACAACAGATCTAGATAAGTTCCTTAGGGGGTCTAGTTTCCAAAATGGTGTCACTTGTGGGGGTTTCCACTGTTTAGGCACATCAGGGGCTCTCCAAACACGACATGGCATCCAATCTCAATTCCAGCCAATTTTAGTTTGAAAAAGTCAAACGGCGCTCCTTCGCTTACGAGCTCTGCCGTGTGCCCAAACAGTGGTTTTCCCCCACATATGGGCTATTGGCGTACTCAGGAGAAATTGCACAACAACTTTATCTGTCCATTTTCTCCTTTTACCCTTGTGAAAATAAAAAAAAAGTTTGTAATAGATCATTTTTGTGGCTAAAAAGTTAAATATTCATTTTTTCCTTCCACATTGCTTCAGCTCCTGTGAAGCACCTGAAGGGTTAATAAACTTCTTGAATGTGGTTTTGAGTACCTTGAGGGGTGCAGTTTTTAGAATGGTGTCACTTTTGGGAATTTTCTGCTATATAGACCCCTCAAAGTGACTTCAAATATGAGGTGGTCCCTAAAAAAAATGGCTTTGTAAATTTTGTTGTAAAAATGAGAAATCGCTGGTCAACTTTTAACCCTTATAATTTCATAAGAAAAAGAAAATTTGGTTCCAAAATTGTGCTGATGTAAAGTAGACATGTGGGAAATGTTATTTCTTAACTATTTTGTGTGACATATTTCTCTGTTTTAAGGGAATAAAAATTCAGAGTTTGAAAATTGCAAAATTTTCAAAATTTTCGCCATATTTGCATTTTTTTCAAAAATAAATGCAAGTTATATGGAAGAAATTTTACCACTAACGTGAAGTACAAGATGTCACGAGAAAACATTCTCAGAATCGCGAAGATCCGTTGAAGCGTTCCAGAGTTATAGCCTCATAAAGAGACAGTGGTCAGAATTGTAAAAATTGGCCCTGTCATTAACGTGCAAACCACCCTTGGGGGTTAAGGGGTTAAGAGAGCCTGGTATCAGAATCAGAACGCTAAGTGGAATGGCCTTAACTTCCAAACCAGGGATCCCTTTAAGAGAGGCCTGGCATCAGAACCAAAGTGCTGGATGCATTTGTCCTGACTTCCTACCAATGATCCCTTTAAGAGAGACCTGGAGTCAGAACCAGAGCGCTTAGTGGATTTACCCTAACTTCCATACCAATGATCCTTTTAAGAGACCCTGGGGTCAGAACCACAGAGCTGAGTGGAATGGTCCTAATTTCCATACCGGAGATACCTTTAAGAGAGCCTGGGGTCAGTACCAAAGCGCAGAGTGGATTTGCCCTCACTTCCATACCGAGGATCCCTTTAAGAGGGGCCTGGGGGCAGAACCAGAGCGCTTAGTGGAATTGCCCTCACTTCCATCCCGGGGATCCCTTTAAGAGAGGCCTGGGGTCAAAACCAAAGCGCAGGATGGATTTGCCCTGACTTCCATACCGGAGATCCCTTTAAGAGTGAAGATGTGCCTATGGGATGGAGGATGTGTGATAGGATATGGGCGCGGGAGCGGGTTATTCATTTCTGTCATGTGCGCTCTGCTTCTGTCTGGGGGGCAGACAATGGCTTGGAGCTTATGTTCCTGGGGATGCTAGATTTCTCCCACCTGGTCAGTGTCAGCTGATGTGTTGTCGTGGAGTGAGAAAATTGTTGCTCATAGCAACCAATCACAGCTCAGCTTCTATTAAACAGCTCTGGTGAAATGAAAGATGCTTAGGGATTGGTTGCAAGGAAAACTGTTGCTCATAGCAACCAATCACAGCTCAGCTTCTTTTAAACAGCTCTGGTTAAATGTAAGATACTCCGTGATTGGTTGGTGATACCCACACACACACACACATTCAAATTTATATATATAGATAAAGAACTCATTCCTCATTGTGAAGAAACCAGACTGTATCTTAATTTCCCAGACAACCATGTTTTTGTAAACCCACAAGAATTGACTTTTTATCTGTATATTGGCTTGTGGATTTAAGCGTTTATGTCTGGTCGGTCAAAAAGACAAACTTGCATACCATTTAACATACTATGTAAAGGCCCCGTTACACATAGCGACGCTCCAGCGATCCCAACAACTATACGACCTGGTAAGGCTCGCTGGTACGTTGCTACATGGTTGCTAGTAAGTTGTCAAACAGACAGATCTACTGAACGATGCAGCAACGATACGGCGATCCATATAACGACCTCGGCAGTCATTGGGACCTTGTCACAGCAGCGATTCTGACAAAGACAAAGCAAAATCATGCCTGCGTCGCTGAGTTCTGAGTCGCCAACGAGGTCGCTCGTCGTTTTTATGGCGTCAAACACAGCGATGCATGCTGGCCAGCGGGACACCAACGATCAAAAAATGGCCTAGGACATTCCAGCACGATCAGCGATATCGCAGCGGGGTGCCAGTCGCCGCCATGTGTCACACATAGTGAGATCGCTGGCGAGGTCGCTGTTGCGTCACAAAACCTGTGAAGCTTCAACGATCTCGCTAACGATCTCACTATGTGTGAGGTACCCTTAAGGGCCCCGTCTCACATAGTGACGCACCAGCGATCCCAACAACGATATGCACTTGTCAGGATCGCTGGTGTGTCGCTACATGATCGCTGCTGAGCTGCCAAACAGGCAGCTCAGGCATCGATCAGGACAGCGACACTGCGGGTAACGTCGCTTAGTAACCCGCAGTGAACGTTGGATTCCAGCGCGCTGCTGCAGGGGAGCTGGTAATCAAGGTACACATCGGGTTTCCAGGCGCTGCGCGGTGCCTGGAAACCCGACGTGTACCTTGATTACCAGCTCCCCTGCAGCAGCGCGCTGGTATCCAACGTACACATCGAGTTTCCAGGCACAGCCCCGCGCCTGGAAACCCAATGTGTACCTTGGTTACCAGCTGATCGCTGGTCTCCTGCCTGCCACACGCAGCGATTCGTGCTGGCCAGCAGGAGACCAGCGATCAAAAAAAAGTCCAGGCATTTCTGACACAACCAGCGATTCACAGCAGGGGCCTGATCGCTGGTACGTGTCAGACATAGCGAGATCGCTGCTTAGATCGCTGTTGTGTCACAAAACTTGTGACTCCGCAGCGATCTCGCTAGCGATCTCGCTATGTGAGACGGGGCCCTAATAGTCTGTAATAGTGATTTGTACATAGTGTGTGTGTTTATCTGTGTTTACTGTGAGCTGATATGCTAATTGTGTATTGCATTCTATAACCAGTTTCTTGACTTCGAAAGTAGATAGGGAAGGCTGTGAGGATAAACTGATGGACACTGTGTAATTCTAAAAATAGATCACATGCCTCGGGTATAAAAGAGACTTCTTTCCTTCTGGCTGGGGTCACTCTTGATGGTCAGCTGAGGGTACTTCGGACCCGGCTGAAAAAACACAGGACTGCTCTCAGTTATCTCCCTACGCTTGTCGTACCTCCTCTGTGTGTGTGTACCACTCGTGGAATATCGACCCTGGAGCTCTGACATTTCATCTGCCATCATCTTAGCGAGACAGCGAAAGGGTGAGACCTTGTAATGTGCACCATCTTGGGGGTAATTGCTGGGAATGTTCTGTTTGCTATATGGTGTTGTGGTTCAATAAGGCATTGCCACACTGTTTTACCCTAACCCTGCGTTGTCTGTGTAGTATGTGCCCACGGGGAGATAGAGCGGGCGTTCAGTGGTATGAGCCCTGGTCCATGCAGTCTTTCTAAAGGCAGCCAGGCCAGCGGACAAGAGCAACCACTGACCCTGTTTCTCCACACCGCTCCTCAGGAACTAGGTAGCATGCAGAAGCCAGTACACTGTCCGTTACACATTCGTCTCTATAGTATAACCACGGTCCCTTGCTGACCCCAGTCAGCATAACACGGATTACTGTCCGTTAACTGTTGACGTCCACCACACAGGTTCCCAGACACCTCTTATCCTCAGAAGCATCCTATAACCACTTCTCACTTCCCACTTCTCACTGACCCCCAGTCAGTATCTCTCACGGTTGTCAGGCAGTCCTCTCCCGAGGTCTCTCACAGGCCTCCTTCCTCTGGCTCAGACTAGCCAGCACTGCAACATGTGCCAAACACACAGGCTCCATCTTCGGTGGTGAGACACACCCCCTGGAGTGGGGTATGTAGGACCCACTCATCTCTCCAAGTCACCTGGAAGCCTTCCCAATGTATATTCAACCTCAGCAGTAGATCTGCTGAGCAAAACAAGCCCAGGCTTCCATCACAGGGCCACCCACCTCTGTGATACATACTGCCAATTAAAGATAGGACCATTTGCCATACCACAGTATTTAAAACATTTTTCCCACTTTTTACTGGCTTCAATAGTCTGCATGGGACACTAGACGCTGCGACCATCCAATTGCCTCTGCTACATATAGCAGGGCTTCAGTCTGCTGTGTGTAGCTAAAATGCTCATCTGCTATGCATTGTTTTAATTTTTGCTTGCTGTGTGAAATGTTTAAATTTTGGAATATTATATATATTTTGATTTTCAAATTTATTGATCCACTACATGTGTTTGCATATAATTAAATAATTCTAGTGATGTCACTGCGGGGGAGCGTGTTAATATTTTAAACGAGGAAGCAACATCTGAGGGACTTCTTACGATTAAGATTTGAGCTTCCAGGTCATCTTGCATGCACTGATATTTTGAGGTCTAGCCACAGATTTTCAATGATGTTCAGATCATAGGACTGTGAGGGCCATTGTAAAACCTTCAGCTTGCGCCTTTTGAGGTCGTCTATTGTGGATTTTGACGTTTGACGTTTTTAGGATTATTATCCATCCGTAGAAGACATTCTCTTTTTTTTTACAGATGGTCAGTAGCGTAACTACCGGGGGATAAGGGGGTGGAGCTACGCAACTGTAACTGTATCGGCGTGCACAGCGAGCCTATACAGTTACATTCTGGGGCAGAGCAGGGAGAACTGATCTCCCTGCTCTGCCGCCGGCCGCTATGAGGCCCCTGAGCAGGCGGTGGGGGGCCCGGTGCCAGCAGTGGGCCACCCGCCCGTCTTCGGAGGGTCAGCTGATTCAGCATGTAGCCGATACAGATGACCGCATTGAGAGAGAAGGCTGCCTAATGGGTGCATTATAAATAAGGCTGCCTATGGGGTGCATTATAAATAAGGCTGCCTATGGGGCTGCATTATCATACAGAGGCTGCCTATGGGGTGCATTATAAATAAGGCTGTCTATGGGGGTGCATTATAAATAAGGCTGCCTATGGGGTGCATTATAAATAAGGCTGCCTATGGGGTGCATTATAAATAAGGCTGCCTATGGGTGCATTATAAATAAGGCTGCCTATGGGGTGCATTATAAATAAGGCTGCCTATGGGGTGCATTATAAATAAGGCTGCCTATGGGGTGCATTATAAATAAGACTGCCTATGGGGTGCATTATAAATAAGGCTGCCTATGGGGTGCATTATAAATAAGACTGCCTATGGGGTGCATTATAAATAAGGCTGCCTATGGGGTGCATTATCATACAGAGACTGTCTATGGGGTGCATTATAAATAAGACTGCCTATGGGGTGCTGTTGTGAATAGGCTGGAGGTGAGTTCTGAGCAGGAGCTCCCTCTGGTGGTTACAAACGGTACTGGACTGTCCAGTGAAGATTGTGAGGATTGGGAATCAGGTGTTACTGACTGGTCTTATATAAGGGAGTCGCCTTCCCATCAGGGTTGCCGGTGATCAATTGTTCTGGTCTCAATCCTTGATTCCTGTTTCCTTGGTAGCCTGCTGTGTCGTGTCTGAGTCTCCTGCTAACAGATAAGACATTTTCTTCTTTTTGTTTTTGTGCTAGATTTTTGCATTTTGTCCTGCACTTCTGTGGGGGCCTTCAGGGTCCCCTCTGGGGCTTTTGCCCTCTCAGTTCAGTTCAGCCACTGATGTTTGTACATTTGCTTTTTCCAGTTTTTTCAGTGGCTGCTGTTTTGTTTTTGGTTACACCAGAGAACTAATTTAGGTGGTAGAGGTCGTGTGATCTCAGGTGTTTTTGGAATTAGTAGAGTTGGTGCTTTTCAGGGTTTTTGGGATTGCAGTAAGTGCCCTTCCTATCCTTTTCTATTTAGTAAGTTTGGGCCCCAACGTTTGCTCATACTATTTTCTGTCTGTGTCAGTATTTCTTCTTGTCTAACCGCCATTACATGTTTGGGGGCTTTCTATGTTCTTTGGGGATCTGCTCTGGGGCAGATAGCTTTCCTCTTTCTATCTTTAGGTGTAGTTAGTTTCTCAGGCTGTGACGAGGCGTCTAGGACCAACGTAGGAACGCTCCACGGCTGCCTCTAATTGTGGTGGTTAGTCAGGGTACTGCAATCTCATAGTTTCCAACTGCTCTGGTGTATTTCCTTTTTTACCTGTACTCCTCAGTTACCGAAACATAACAGTATCACCGGCCTAACAAATTGAAAATTGTATTGTACTCACAGAAGGGAAAAAAAAAATATTGTTAAAGAAAAAAAGAAAAAAAAATGTTGTCAGAGATTTTTTTTTTTTTTCCCTCTGTATCTTTGGGTGCTGGGGAGGATTTTTTCTTTTCTCTCAATGGAGGTTGCACAGTTGTCTGGCCGTGTGGATCAGCTTGCCACTGAAGTTCGGAGTATTGCTACCTATCTTGCTAGGTTGCCTGTTGTGGAACCTAGGATTCCCATGCCAGATTTGTTTTTAGGGGATCGAGCTAAGTTTCTGAATTTCAAAAATAACTGTAAATTGTTTTTTGCCTTAAAATCTAAGTCCTCAGGGAACGCAGCGCAGCAGGTTCAAATTGTCATCTCTCTCCTGCGCGGCGATCCTCAGGATTGGGCTTTTTCCCTGACACCTGGGGATCCTGTTTTGAGTGATGTTGATGCATTTTTTCAGGCTTTGGGGTTATTGTACGATGAGCCTAATATCACTGATCAAGCTGAAGGAACTTTGTTGGCATTAAATCAGGGACTTGAGGACGCTGAGTTATACTGTCAGAGATTCCGTAGGTGGGCAGTCCTGACCAAATGGAATGACGACGCTTTGGCAGCTCTTTTTCGGAAGGGTCTGTCAGATAATGTAAAGGATGTTATGGTGGGATTCCCTGTTCCCTCTGGTCTTAATGATTCTATGTCATTAGCGATTCAAATTGACAGACGTTTGCGTGAGCGGAAAGGTATGCGTGGAATAATGTTGCCTTGTGAACCTGCTTCTGAATCCATGCAGTGTGATAGAGTGGTTTCTGGGGCACAGCGTCATGAGTTTCGAAAGCGCAATGGGTTATGTTTCTACTGTGGTGATGCCTCTCATGCTATTTCAGTCTGCCCTAAGCGGGGAAGACGTTTTGCACGCTCAGTTGTCTTGGGTAGTGTTCAGACTAAGTTTTTATTAACTGTTACCCTGATATGCTCTCTGTCCTCATTTTCTGCTCAGGCTTTTGTTGATTCTGGAGCAGCTATTAACCTGATGGATTTTGATTTTGCTAAACGTTGTGGGTTTCCCTTGATACCCCTACAGAAGTCTATTCCCCTACTGGGGATCGATTCTACCCCTTTGGCTGAGAATAAACCTCAGTTCTCTACTCAGGTGATAATGAGGGTAGAACCTGATCATCAGGAGAGTTGCAAATTTTTGGTTCTGTATAATCTGCATGACATTATCGTACTGGGTTTCCCTTGGTTACAGTCTCATAATCCTGTTTTGGATTGGAAATCTGTGTCTGTTACCAGTTGGGGCTGCCAATGTGTTAATACCAACACTCCTGTTTTTTTCTGCTTCCCCCCAGGCTCAGGATGTTCCTGACTTTTTGATTGATTTTTCTGATGTGTTTAGCGAAAGTAAATCTGCATCCTTGCCTCCCCATAGGAGCTATGACTGCGCTATTGAATTAGTGCCTGGTAGTAAATTCCCTAAAGGTCGCCTTTTTAACTTGTCTGTACCTGAACATGATGCTATGCGGTCTTATATCAAGGAGTCTTTGGAGAAAGGTCATATCAGACCATCCTCTTCACCCTTAGGTGCCGATTTTTTCTTTGTGGCCAAAAAGGATGGTTCATTAAGGCCGTGTATTGATTATCGTCTCTTGAACAATATTACTGTGAAATATCAATATCCGTTACCCTTGATCTCTGACCTGTTTTCCAGGGTGAAAAACGCTACTTGGTTTACCAAGCTTGACCTCAGGGGGGCATATAACCTTATTCGCATTAAGCACGGGGATGAATGGAAGACGGCATTTAATACCCCTGAAGGGCATTTTGAGTACCTTGTGATGCCCTTTGGGCTCACTAATGCTCCTTCTGTCTTCCAGTCCTTCATGAATGACATTTTTAGGGATTTTGTGGATAAATTTCTGATTGTTTATTTGGATGATATCTTGATTTTTTCCAATGACTGGGACTCTCATGTAAAACATGTTCGGACTGTGTTCCAGATTTTGAGAGAGAATGCTCTGTATGTGAAGGGATCAAAGTGTCTTTTTGGCGTTCAGAGGATCTCATTTCTGGGATTCATTTTGTCCCCATCTGTTATTGAAATGGACCCGGTCAAAGTTCAGGCCATCTGTGATTGGGTCCAACCTACTTCACTGAAGGCTCTTCAAAGATTCTTGGGTTTTGCCAATTTTTATCGTAAATTTATTGGTAATTTCTCGGTTATTGTTAAACCATTAACTGATTTGACCAAAAAGGGTTCTGATGTGGTGAATTGGCCTCCTGAGGCAGTCTTTGCATTTCAGGAACTTAAGCAGAGATTCACTTCTGCTCCTGTTCTACGGCAGCCTGATGTTTCTCTGCCATTTCAGGTGGAGGTTGATGCCTCTGAAATTGGGGCAGGTGCCGTTTTGTCCCAAAGAGATCCAGAGACCTCTAAAAGTAACCCTTGTGCCTTTTTCTCTCGAAAATTTTCTCCTACTGAACGTAATTATGATGTGGGTAATCGGGAGTTATTGGCCATGAAGTGGGCTTTTGAAGAGTGGAGACATTGGCTGGAGGGAGCCAAACATCAGGTGGTGGTCCTTACGGACCATAAGAATCTAGTTTATCTGGAATCTGCCAAGCGACTTAATCCTAGACAGGCCAGGTGGGCCTTGTTTTTCACACGTTTTAATTTTGTGGTTTCATTTCTTCCTGGCACTAAGAATGATAAGGCGGATGTCCTCTCGAGGAGTTTCCTGGCGGACTCTCCTGAGTTATCTGATCCTTCTGTTATTTTGAAGGAGGGTGTAGTTCTTTCCGCCATCTCGCCCAATTTGAGACTGGCTCTGGAGGGGTGTCAGGAGGATAAGCCCGAGCGCTGCCCTGTTGGGAAATTGTTTGTCCCGGACCAGTGGAAAAAGAGTGTAATGTCTGAAATTCATTGTTCCGCGTTGGCCGGTTATCCCGGAATTTTTGGTACCAGAGACTTGGTTAGTCGGTCCTTTTGGTGGCCTACCTTGTCTCGTGATGTCAGGGAGTTTGTGCAGTCCTGCGGGACTTGCTCTCGCTCCAAGCCTTGCTCTCGTTCTAGTGGTTTGTTGATGCCATTACCTGTGCCCAAGAGACCATGGACCCATATCTCTATGGATTTCATTTCCGACCTCCCTGTTTCTCAGAGAATGACCGTCATCTGGGTGATTTGCGATAGGTTTTCCAAGATGATACATCTTGTGCCATTACCTAAGTTGCCTTCCTCCTCTGAATTGGTGCCTTTGTTCCTTCAGCACGTGGTTCGTTTACACGGCATTCCTGAGAACATTGTGTCTGACAGAGGAGTCCAGTTTGTTTCCAGATTTTGGAGGACCTTTTGTTCTAAACTTGGTGTTCAATTGTCTTCTCTCGCTTCTCCTCAGACAGGTCAATGAGAGAAAACAGACTGAATTATCTAAGTGCTTTGTGCTGCTGATCAGATGACGGTCTTTTGCCTTGTGATTGCTCTAAAATAGGGTACTCTGCACTTTGAGCCCATTTCTGTAATTTGTTTCACCTCATTTCAGACGACGAGGCTTCTTCTGTCGGTTACTTTGTTGTGGAGCGTATGCACAGATTTGGGACAGGTATGGGGTGTCCTCTCTCGAGAGGCCAGCGTTGCTAACCACATGACTGATGGTCTCGGTTTAAATGGGACTTGGCTGGTTATCCTCAAAATATTCCTATGAGGTGCATCTCCTAAATTTAAGCCTAGGTTCTTGGACCTTATAAGATCATGGAGATTCTTAATCCTGTTTCTTTCGTTTGCTTCCAGGGACATTAAAGTCAAGGTTCCAAGTCCTTGTGAAGAGGTTGTTGAGCCAGTTTACTATGTGGACCTGTTTGCAGCATGATTGTGGCAGGAATATTGAATGTTTTAGACGAACTCAGTATTGAGGAAGTAGGTCAGGAGCAAAATTCGGTTTGTTTCAACCAGCTAGGAACTCACTGCGTACATAATGACGTTTAAAACTCTAATAACCTAGCATGACCAAGACATCACTGGTTGCTTCTTCAACTTAGACAACGTGTTCAAAGTCTTTGAGAGTGTTGCCAGTTCGACTCTGTGCCTCCGACCCTTTGTTGAGCAATTGGTGGGTGAGAAATGATTCTCGTTTTACGAAACTAGTATTGTAGAAGTTATGTCAGAGACATCTGGGTTGCTTGAATCCATGCAGGAGCTCATCCGTCGTATAGACCACTGACGACCGTCTCTAATGAGTCATGACCCTCTCAGGGGGGTATGTGTATAGCGAGGAGTTCTGAGCGGAGCTCCTTGGTGTTACAACGGTACTGACGTCCAGTGAAGATTGTGAGGATTGGGAATCACGTGTTACTGACTGGTCTTATATAAGGGAGTCGCCTTCCCATCAGGGTTGCCGGTGATCAATTGTTCTGGTCTCAATCCTTGATTCCTGTTTCCTTGGTAGCCTGCTGTGTCGTGTCTGAGTCTCCTGCTAACAGATAAGACATTTTCTTCTTTTTGTTTTTGTGCTAGATTTTTGCATTTTGTCCTGCACTTCTGTGGGGACCTTCAGGGTCCCCTCTGGGGGCTTTTGCCCTCTCAGTTCAGTTCAGCCACTGATGTTTGTACATTTGCTTTTTCCAGTTTTTTCAGTGGCTGCTGTTTTGTTTTTGGTTACACCAGAGAACTAATTTAGGTGGTAGAGGTCGTGTGATCTCAGGTGTTTTTGGAATTAGTAGAGTTGGTGCTTTTCAGGGTTTTTTGGGATTGCAGTAAGTGCCCTTCCTATCCTTTTCTATTTAGTAAGTTTGGGCCCCAACGTTTGCTCATACTATTTTCTGTCTGTGTCAGTATTTCTTCTTGTCTAACCGCCATTACATGTTTGGGGGCTTTCTATGTTCTTTGGGGATCTGCTCCGGGGCAGATAGCTTTCCTCTTTCTATCTTTAGGTGTAGTTAGTTTCTCAGGCTGTGACGAGGCGTCTAGGACCAACGTAGGAACACTCCACGGCTGCCTCTAGTTGTGGTGGTTAGTCAGGGTACTGCAATCTCATAGTTTCCAACTGCTCTGGTGTATTTCCTTTTTTACCTGTACTCCTCAGTTACCGAAACATAACAGGGTGCATTATAAATAAGACTGCCTATGGGGTGCATTATAAATAAGGCTGCTTATGGGGTGCATTATAATACAAAGGCTGCCTATGGGGAGTGCATTATAATTGAGAGGCTGTCTATGGGGGTGCATTATAATACAGAGGCTGTCTATGGGGTGCATTATACTACAGAGGCTCCCTATGGAGTGCATTATAATATAGAGGCTGCCTATGGGGGTGTATTACAATACATAGGCTGCCTATGGGGGTGCATTATAATATAGAGGCTGCCTATGGGGGTGCATTATAATATAGAGGCTGCCTATGGGGGTGCATTATACTATATTGAGGACTATCTGGTGTATTATGCTATATGGATACAATCTATGGGGCCATCATACAGTGTGGGGATTATAGTGGCAGGGTCATCATACAGTGTTGGAGCCATTAAATAGTGTGGGTATATTAACCCCTTCATGACCCAGCCTATTTTGACCTTAAAGACCTTGCCATTTTTTGTAATTCTGACCAGTGTCCATTTATGAGGTAATAACTCAGGAACGCTTCAACGGATCCTAGCGATTCTGAGATTGTTTTTTCGTGACATATTGGGCTTCATGTTAGTGGTAAATTTAGGTCGATAATTTTTGCGTTTATTTGTGAAAAAAATGGAAATTTGGCGAAAATTCTGAAAATTTTGTAATTTTCAAATTTTTAATTTTTATTCTGTTAAACCAGAGAGTTATGTGGCACAAAATAGTTAATAAATAACATTTCCCACATGTCTACTTTACATCAGCACAATTTTGGGAACAACATTTTTTTTTGTTAGGAAGTTATAAGGGTTAAAATTGACCAGCGATTTCTCATTTTTACAGCAAAATTTACAAAATCATTTTTTTTTAGGGACCACCTCACATTTGAAGTCACTTTGAGGGGTCTATATGGCAGAAAATACCCATAAGTGACACCTTTATAAAAACTGCACCCTCAAGCTACTCAAAACTACATTCAAGAAGATTATTAACCCTTCAGGTGCTTCACAGGAACTAAAGCAACATGGAAGGAAAAAATGGACATTTTAATTTTTCCAACAAAATTTTCTTTTAGCATCATTTTTTTCATTTTTACATGGGCATCAGGATAAAATGGATCGTAAAATTTGTTGGGCAATTTCTCTTGAGTACACAGATACCTCATATGTGGTCATAAACCACTGTTTGGGCGCACGGCAGGGCTCAGAAGGGAAGGAGCGCCATTTGACTTTTTGAATGGAAAATATGCTGGAATATTTAGCGGTTGCCATGTCGCATTTGGAGAGTCCCTGTGTGCCTAAACATTGGAGCTCCCCCACAAGTGACCCCATTTTGGAAACTAGACCCCCTAAAGAACTTATCTAGATGCATAGTGAGCACTTTGAACCCCCAGGTGCTTCACAAATTGATCCGTAAAAAAAAGAAAGTACTTTTTTTTCACAAAAATTTTCTTTTAGCCTCAGTTTTTTTCATTTTCACATGGGCAACAGTATAAATTGGATCCTAAAATTTGTTGGGCAATTTCTCCTGAGTACACAGATACCTCATATGTGGTCATAAACCACTGTTTGGGCGCACGGCAGAGCTCAGAAGGGAAGGAGCGCCTTTTGACTTTTTGAATGGAAAATATGCTGGAATATTTAGCGGTTGCCATGTCACATTTGGAGAGTCCCTGTGTGCCTAAACATTGGAGCTCCCCCACAAGTGACCCCATTTTGGAAACTAGACCCCCTAAGGAACTTATCTAGATGCATAGTGATCACTTTGAACCCCCAGGTGCTTCACAAATTGATCTGTAAAAAAAAGAAAGTACTTTTTTTCACAAAAATTTTCTTTTAGCCTCAGTTTTTTCATTTTCACATGGGCAACAGTATAAATTGGATCCTAAAATTTGTTGGGCAATTTCTCCTGAGTACACAGATACCTCATATGTGGTCATAAACCACTGTTTGGGCGCACGGCAGGGCTCAGAAGGGAAGGAGCGCCATTTGACTTTTTGAATGGAAAATATGCTGGAATATTGTCAAGATCCCGTCTGGGTTGGAGCCGATGTTACTGCAAACACTAGGGGAAGCAGAGGCAGGTAGCGTAGTCAGAAGGCAGCCGGAGGTCGGTACACAGGAGAGCAGTGTTTGTAGCAATGGATCAGGCGGAGAGCGTAGTCAGAAGGCAGGCCGAGGTCGGTTCACAGGAAAGGCAGTTCGGTAACAGAGGAGCAGGCAGATAACGTAGTCAGGTGGCAGCCGGAGGTCGGTACACAGGAGAGCAGTGTTTGTAGCAATGGATCAGGCGGAGAGCGTAGTCAGAAGGCAGGCCGAGGTCGGTTCACAGGAGAGCAGTGTTTGTAGCAATGGATCAGGCGGAGAGCGTAGTCAGAAGGCAGGCCGAGGTCGGTTCACAGGAGAGCAGTGTTTGTAGCAATGGATCAGGAGGAAACGCTTGACTAAAGGCTTGGAGCTCAATAATCTCGCAATGACACACCCACAGGGCCAGGTTTATATAGGGTGTGTAATTGGCAATCAGAGGCCCAATCAAGAGAGCACTAGGTGTAGCCAATCAGGAAGAACAGTCAATGGTATCCGGGTTCAGCAAGGAACTTTGCAGCCAGCAGAATAGCTCAGATGGTAGAGCTGCTGGCCAGTAGACAAGAGGTACTGGGTTCGACTCCTGACAGTACTCCCCTCCTTCCAGGATGGCCTCTGGACATCTCAGGAGCTGGCTTATCCGGGTACCTCTGATGAAAGGCTCTTGTTAGTCTAGGAGCATGGACGTTGTCCCTTGGTTCCCATGAATTTTCCTCTGGTCCGTAACCCTTCCACTGCACCAGATACTGCAGTTTACCTCTGAATTTTCGGGAGTCCAGAATCTTATCCACAATGTATTCTTCTTCACCACGGATTCTTTCTGGTGGAGGAGTTGGCTGAATTCTTCCTGGAAACGGGTTTTCACAGAAGGGTTTGAGCAAGGATATGTGAAACACTGGATGAATCTTTAGATTGTTGGGAAGTTTTAAACGAAAAGCAACCTGGTTAATTTTTGCAGAAATTTGAAAAGGTCCAATGAATTTCTGACCCAATTTGGAGGATGGCACATGTGTCTTAAGGTTTTTAGTGGACAGCCAAACTTTGTCTCCAACCTGAAGAGCAGGGGGCACTCTCCGATGTTTATCTGCTGCTTCCTTATATACTTCCTGGGTCTTGAGTAATATCTCTGATAATTCCTTCTGGGATTCCTGTAATTTTGCAAGCCTGTCATTTACAGCAGGAATGGGAGTGTTCACTGGCAGATTAGGGATAAATACTGGATGTACTCCATAATTAGCAAAAAATGGGGTTTGAGATGTAGCGCTATGTATGGAGTTGTTGTAGGCAAACTCTGCTGTTGGTAAATAGTCCACCCAGTCATCCTGAAGATAGGAAATGAAGCAACGGAGGTATTGCTCCAAAGTCTGGTTCGTTCTCTCCGTCTGGCCATTGGACTGAGGATGGAAAGCGGTAGAAAGATTCACCGTGACTCCCAAGGCTGTACAGAAACTCTTCCAAAATTTTGACGTAAACTGAACGCCTCTGTCAGACACCACGCTGTCAGGAATTCCATGTAACCTGAATACCTCTTTGATTATCAGTTCTGCAGTTTTTTCAGCAGTAGGAATTCCTTCAGTTGGAATAAAGTGGGCCATTTTTGTGAGTCGGTCCACTATGACAAGGATGACGGTCATCTGTTTGGAAGGGGGTAGTTCCACAATAAAATCCATGGAAATAGATCCCCAAGGCCTGGATGGAACTGGAAGTGGTTGCAAGAGTCCTAGAGGAGACGATCGTGGGGTTTTGTTTCGTGCGCATGTTAAACAGGTTGAAACATATTTCCTCACGTCCTTCCTACAATTAGGCCACCAAAAGAAATGAAGTAGTAAGTCTTGTGTTTTTGCAACTCCAGGATGTCCTGCCAGTTTAGAATCATGGACACTTTTGAGGACTTCAAGGCGAGAAGATTCAGGTACATATATTTGTGTTTCTGCATCCAAAACCCCTCTTTGACTGAAAGATCGACGTCTTCCGAAGGATGGTTAAGGAAAGAGTCCTCTTGATATCCATCTTTAATTCTATTACATAGTCCTCTAGAGTGCAATATTCCCAAAAAATTTTTAGGGCCTAGAATTGTATCGTCATTACTAGACCTCTCCTGAGGTTCCGAACACATCCTGGACAGGGCGTCAGCCTTGCCATTTCTTGAACCAGGCCGGTAAGAAATTATAAAATTGAATCATGAGAAAAATAAGGCCCATCGTGCTTGTCTTGCAGACAATCTTTTTGCTGTACGGAGGAATTCAAGATTCTTGTGGTCCGTGAGGACAGTCACAGGGTGATTGGCACCTTCCAAAAGATGTCTCCATTCGGAGAAGGCAACTTTAATGGCTAACAGTTCTTTATTACCGATGTCGTAGTTCTTTTCTGCAGATGACATGGTGTGGGAAAGAAACGCACATGGGTGAAGTTGCATTTTGTCCCCAACTCGCTGAGACAGAATGGCTCCCACTGCAGAGTCCGAGGCGTCCACTTCGACAGTAAATGGCAATTCAGGATTTGGGTGTACTAACAATGGAGCAGACGTAAAAAGAGTTTTCAATTTGTCAAAAGCCTCCTGTGCCTCCGGAGACCAGAAAAATGCTTTGGTCTTTTTTGTTAGTGTAGTAATTGGTAGTATGATCCGTGAAAAGTTCTTTATAAATTTTCGGTAAAAATTTGCAAATCCTATGAAACGCTGGACGTCTTTTAAATTTCTTGGAACAGGCCAGTCCACTACAGCATTGATTTTGCCGGGATCCATGCTCAGACCTTCTGGGGAGATGATATATCCCAGAAATTGGATACTGGTTTGTTCAAACTCACATTTTTCAGTTTAATGTAAAGATGGTTCTCCTGTAGTCGTTCCAAGACTAACTGGACGTGCCTGCGATGCTCTTCCAAGGTGTCTGAAAATATAAGAATGTCATCGAGATAAGCCACAACGAATTGGTCCAAGAAATCTCGAAATACATCATTAATAAAATGTTGAAAGGTGGCTGGGGCATTGCTAAGACCAAAGGTCATAACCAGAGATTCAAAATGTCCATATCTCGTTCTGAAGGCGGTCTTCCACTCATCTCCTGGGCGAATCCGTATGAGGTTGTAAGCCCCTCTAAGGTCCAGCTTCGTAAAGATTTTCGCAGAACGGAGTCTCTCAAATAGTTCAGGAATCAAGGGTAGCGGGTAGCGATTCTTGACAGTGATATTATTCATCTCTCTGTAGTCAATACATGGCCGCAGAGTGGAGTCTTTCTTTTCAACAAAGAACAGGGGTGCCCCAGCTGGAGATGTGGAAGGTCGAATAAAGCCTTTCTCTAAATTTTCATCCAGGAACTTTCTTAATACCTTCAATTCATGTTCGGAAAGATTGTAAATCCGTCCAAATGGAATGGTTGCTCCTGGCAGCAATTCAATGGGACAGTCGTAAGGACGGTGAGGAGGTAATTGATCTGCTTTCTTCTTACTGCAGACATCAGAGAACTGCTGATATTGAGGTGGTAGTTTCTCTTCCTTCTCATGCGAAATCTCAGAGATTTGGACTTGTTGGAGAACAGGGGGTTCCTTATGACAATTATTCTTACAGTAGTCAGATGGAAAGGTGATGGTCCTTGATGCCCAGTTGATAGAAGGGTTATGGACTGAAAACCAGGGGATCCCTAGAATAACCGGAAATTTCGGAGATGAGATAAGGTGGAAACTGACAGCTTCATGATGATCCGGTTCGATACAAATCTCCAGTTCGATTGTCTCATGCGTGACAGGTCCAGAAGACAAGGGTGATCCATCCACCGTTTCCATTTCAATTGGTGTGGATTTGGTCCTACTGGAAATATTATTATCACGTGTAAATTTTAAGTCCATAAAATTCCCTCCTGCTCCCGAATCCAACAGGGCAGAGCATTGTATTTTTTGGGTGCCCATTACAACCTGAATGGGGATTACAAAATGAGATGATGTAGTATGTATTTTATCTATTTCTGGCGTTACTGATGAGATAGTCTGCAAGATGGAATCCGACTGCTGAGAAAGGTCCATATTGCTGGCAGACCTGTTGTTGGTAAAGGCTATAGTCCTTTTGTTAGGACAGTTGATGGCATAGTGTCCAGGGTCCCCACAATAGAGGCAGAGATGTTCTGCACGTCGCCTCTCCTTCTCCTGTGCAGAGAGTGGTCTTCGGATGACGTCGATCTGCATCGGTTCAGACACGCCTTGCGTCTTTTCTTGGTGGTCCGATGCTGAAAATGAGAAGCCAGGGCTATTCCCAAGTGCTCGCAGTCTCTCCTTTCTCCTTTCAGTAAGTCTCTGGTCAATCCGGATACATAGTTGAATAAAGTCCTCCAACTGGTCAGGGGTCTCAACCCTGGCAAGCTCGTCTTTCACTGGTTCTGATAACCCTCGTCGAAATTGACTTCTCTGGGCCGCTGGATTCCAGGTGGTGTCGGCCACCCAGCGACGGAACTCTGATGTGTATTCCGCAACAGAGCGACGTCCTTGGCGCAAATTTTGTAATTTGGTTTCTGCTGTGGCACAGCGGTTTGGGTCATCAAAAACTTGATTCATAGCTGCGGTGAAGGCTTCCAGGTCATTAAGGAGGTCATAGTCCTTTTCTACATAAGGTGAAGCCCAAGCAAGAGCTTAATCCGTCAGGAGATTTATCATGAAAAAAACTTTCTTCCTCTCACTGGTAAAGGGAGCAGGTTGCATCTGGAAGTATATGCGGCATTGATTGAGGAATCCTCGGTACTGCTTGCGATCCCCACTGAACTTTGCAGGCAGTGGCAGCCGCGCGTTTGATTCGGACCCTGAATTGCGCACGTCCAGAAGTTGTTTTTGTAGCTCAATTACTTCCTGTTGTATCGCCGTGAAATCAGTTTGTAACTTGGCATATTTTCCTTGAGAGTCAGTACAAAAACTTTGAAGCTCCGTAACTTGCCGTCTCAGGGTGTTCACAGCGGACTCCATTTTGGCGCGAGATTATTCTGTCAAGATCCCGTCTGGGTTGGAGCCGATGTTACTGCAAACACTAGGGGAAGCAGAGGCAGGTAGCGTAGTCAGAAGGCAGCCGGAGGTCGGTACACAGGAGAGCAGTGTTTGTAGCAATGGATCAGGCGGAGAGCGTAGTCAGAAGGCAGGCCGAGGTCGGTTCACAGGAAAGGCAGTTCGGTAACAGAGGAGCAGGCAGATAACGTAGTCAGGTGGCAGCCGGAGGTCGGTACACAGGAGAGCAGTGTTTGTAGCAATGGATCAGGCGGAGAGCGTAGTCAGAAGGCAGGCCGAGGTCGGTTCACAGGAGAGCAGTGTTTGTAGCAATGGATCAGGCGGAGAGCGTAGTCAGAAGGCAGGCCGAGGTCGGTTCACAGGAGAGCAGTGTTTGTAGCAATGGATCAGGAGGAAACGCTTGACTAAAGGCTTGGAGCTCAATAATCTCGCAATGACACACCCACAGGGCCAGGTTTATATAGGGTGTGTAATTGGCAATCAGAGGCCCAATCAAGAGAGCACTAGGTGTAGCCAATCAGGAAGAACAGTCAATGGTATCCGGGTTCAGCAAGGAACTTTGCAGCCAGCAGAATAGCTCAGATGGTAGAGCTGCTGGCCAGTAGACAAGAGGTACTGGGTTCGACTCCTGACAAATATTTAGCGGTTGCCATGTCGCATTTGGAGAGTCCCTGTGTGCCTAAACATTGGAGCTCCCCCACAAGTGACCCCATTTTGGAAACTAGACCCCTAATGAACTTATCTAGATGCATAGTGAGCACTTTGAACCCCCAGGTGCTTCACAAATTGATCCGTAAAAAAAAGAAAGTACTTTTTTTTCACAAAAATTTTCTTTTAGCCTCAGTTTTTTTCATTTTCACATGGGCAACAGTATAAATTGGATCCTAAAATTTGTTGGGCAACTTCTCCTGAGTACACAGATACCTCATATGTGGTCATAAACCACTGTTTGGGCGCACGGCAGAGCTCAGAAGGGAAGGAGCGCCATTTGACTTTTTGAATAGAAAATATGCTGGAATATTTAGCGGTTGCCATGTCGCATTTGGAGAGTCCCTGTGTGCCTAAACATTTGAGCTCCCCCACAAGTGACCCCATTTTGGAAACTAGACCCCCTAAGGAACTTATCTAGATGCATAGTGAGCACTTTGAACCCCCAGGTGCTTCACAAATTGATCCGTAAATAAAAGAAAGTACTTTTTTTCACAAAAATTTTCTTTTAGCCTCAGTTATTTTCATTTTCACATGGGCAACAGTATAAATTGGATCCTAAAATTTGTTGGGCAATTTCTCCTGAGTACACAGATACCTCATATGTGGTCATAAACCACTGTTTGGGCGCACGGCAGGGCTCAGAAGGGAAGGAGCGCCATTTGACTTTTTGAATGGAAAATATGCTGGAATATTTAGCGATTGCTATGTCGCCTTTGGAGAGTCCCTGTGTGCCTAAACATTGGAGCTCCCCACAAGTGACCCCATTTTGGAAACTAGACCCCCTATGGAACTTATCTAGATGCATAGTGAGCACTTTGAACCCCCAGGTGCTTCACAAATTGATCCGTAAAAAAAAGAAAGTACTTTTTTTTCACAAAAATTTTCTTTTAGCCTCAGTTTTTTTCATTTTCACATGGGCAACAGTATAAATTGGATCCTAAAATTTGTTGGGCAATTTCTCCTGAGTACACAGATACCTCATATGTGGTCATAAACCACTGTTTGGGCGCACGGCAGGGCTCAGAAGGGAAGGAGCGCCATTTGACTTTTTGAATGGAAAATATGCTGGAATATTTAGCGGTTGCCATGTCGCATTTGGAGAGTCCCTGTGTGCCTAAACATTGGAGCTCCCCCACAAGTGACCCCATTTTGGAAACTAGACCCCTAAGGAACTTATCTAGATGCATAGTGAGCACTTTGAACCCCAGGTGCTTCACAAATTGATCCGTAAAAAAAAGAAAGTACTTTTTTTTCACAAAAATTTTCTTTTAGCCTCAGTTTTTTTCATTTTCACATGGGCAGCAGTATAAATTGGATCCTAAAATTTGTTGGGCAATTTCTCCTGAGTACACAGATACCTCATATGTGGTCATAAACCACTGTTTGGGCGCACGGCAGGGCTCAGAAGGGAAGGAGCGCCATTTGACTTTTTGAATGGAAAATATGCTGGAATATTTAGCGGTTGCCATGTCGCATTTGGAGAGTCCCTGTGTGCCTAAACATTGGAGCTCCCCACAAGTGACCCCATTTTGGAAACTAGACCCCTAAGGAACTTATCTAGATGCATAGTGAGCACTTTGAACCCCCAGGTGCTTCACAAATTGATCCGTAAAAAAAAGAAAGTACTTTTTTTTCACAAAAATTTTCTTTTAGCCTCAGTTTTTTTCATTTTCACATGGGCAACAGTATAAATTGGATCCTAAAATTTGTTGGGCAACTTCTCCTGAGTACACAGATACCTCATATGTGGTCATAAACCACTGTTTGGGCGCACGGCAGAGCTCAGAAGGGAAGGAGCGCCATTTGACTTTTTGAATAGAAAATATGCTGGAATATTTAGCGGTTGCCATGTCGCATTTGGAGAGTCCCTGTGTGCCTAAACATTGGAGCTCCCCACAAGTGACCCCATTTTGGAAACTAGACCCCCTAAGGAACTTATCTAGATGCATAGTGAGCACTTTGAACCCCCAGGTGCTTCACAAATTGATCCGTAAATAAAAGAAAGTACTTTTTTTTCACAAAAAATTTTCTTTTAGCCTCAGTTATTTTCATTTTCACATGGGCAACAGTATAAATTGGATCCTAAAATTTGTTGGGCAATTTCTCCTGAGTACACAGATACCTCATATGTGGTCATAAACCACTGTTTGGGCGCACGGCAGGGCTCAGAAGGGAAGGAGCGCCATTTGACTTTTTGAATGGAAAATATGCTGGAATATTTAGCGATTGCTATGTCGCCTTTGGAGAGTCCCTGTGTGCCTAAACATTGGAGCTCCCCCACAAGTGACCCCATTTTGGAAACTAGACCCCCTATGGAACTTATCTAGATGCATAGTGAGCACTTTGAACCCCCAGGTGCTTCACAAATTGATCCGTAAAAAAAAGAAAGTACTTTTTTTTCACAAAAATTTTCTTTTAGCCTCAGTTATTTTCATTTTCACATGGGCAACAGTATAAATTGGATCCTAAAATTTGTTGGGCAATTTCTCCTGAGTACACAGATACCTCATATGTGGTCATAAACCACTGTTTGGGCGCACGGCAGGGCTCAGAAGGGAAGGAGCGCCATTTGACTTTTTGAATGGAAAATATGCTGGAATATTTAGCGGTTGCCATGTCGCATTTGGAGAGTCCCTGTGTGCCTAAACATTGGAGCTCCCCCACAAGTGACCCCATTTTGGAAACTAGACCCCCTAAGGAACTTATCTAGATGCATAGTGAGCACTTTGAACCCCCAGGTGCTTCCAAAATTGATCCGTAAAAAAAAGAAAGTACTTTTTTTTCACAAAAATTTCTTTTAGCCTCAGTTTTTTTCATTTTCACATGGGCAACAGTATAAATTGGATCCTAAAATTTGTTGGGCAATTTCTCCTGAGTACACAGATACCTCATATGTGGTCATAAACCACTGTTTGGGCGCACTGCAGGGCTCAGAAGGGAAGGAGCGCCATTTGACTTTTTGAATGGAAAATATGCTGGAATATTTAGCGGTTGCCATGTCGCATTTGGAGAGTTCCTGTGTGCCTAAACATTGGAGCTCCCCCACAAGTGACCCCATTTTGGAAACTAGACGCCCTAAGGAACTTATCTAGATGCATAGTGAGCACTTTGAACCCCAGGTGCTTCACAGAAGTTTACAACTCAGAGCCGTGAAAATAAAAAATCATTTTTTTTTCTCAAAAAATGATTTTTTAGCCCACTATTTTTTATTTTCACAATGGTTACAGGAGAAATTGGACCCCAAAAGTTGTTGTCCAATTTTTCCTGAGTACGCTAGTACCCCATATGTGGGGGGAACCACAGTTTGGGCACACGTCAGGGCTCGGAAGGGATGTAGTGACTCTTTGAAATGCCGACTTGATGGAATGGTCTGCGGGCATCTTGTTACGTTTGCAGAGCCTCTGATGTGCCTAAACAGTAGAAACTCCCCACAAGTGACCCCATTTTGGAAACTAGACCCCGCAAAGAACTTATCTAGATGTGTGGTGAGCACTTTGAACCCCCAAGGGCTACACAGAAGTTTATAATGCCCGGGCATGAAAATAAAAAAATCATATTTTTTCCACAATCAGGATCTTTTAGTCCCCAATTTTTTTATTTTCCCAAGGGTAACATGAGAAATTAGACCCCAAAAGTTGTTGTACAATTTGTCCTGAGTATGCTGATATCCCATATGTGGGAGAAAACTACTGTATGGGCACACCTCGGGGCTCGGATGGGAAGTAGTGACGTTTTGAAATGCACACTTGATGGAATGGTCTGCGGGCATCTTGTTACGTTTGCAGAGCCCCTGATGTGCCTAAACAGTAGAAACTCCCCACAAGTGACCCCATTTTGGAAACTAGATCCCCCAAGGAACTCCTATAGATGTGTGATAAGCACTTTGAATCTCCAAGTCCTTCACAGAAGTTTATAACGCAGAGCCGTGAAAATATAAAATCATTTTTTTTCCACAAAAATAATTTTTAGTCTCCAATTTTTTTTCCCAATGTTTACAGGAGAAATTAGAACCTCCAAAGTTGTTGTGCAATTTTTCCCGAGTACGCTGATACCTCATATGTGGGGATAAACCACTGTTTGGGCATACGTCGGGGCTTGGAATAAAGGGAGCACTGTTTGACTTTTTGAACGCAAAATTTGCAAGAATCAATGGTGGCACCATGTCGCGTATGGAGACCCCCTGATGTGCCTAAATAGTGGAAACCCCTCAATTCTAACTCCAACCCTAACCCCAACACACCCCTAACCCCAACCCTAACCCCTACACACACCTAACCCTAATACAAACCCTAATCATAACCCTAACTCCAACACACCCCTAACCCTAATCCCAACTCTAACCATAAACCTAACTACAAGCCTAACCCTAATTCCAACCCTAACCCTAATTCCAACCCTAACCCAAATTCCAACCCTAACCGTAATTCTAACCTTAACCCTAATGCTAACCCTAACCCTAGTTCTAACCCTAAGGCTGGGTTCATATTGCGTTTTACCAGCCCGTTCAACACGTAGCGTTGACCGGCTGGTAACGGTATAGCATAATGCGATCGCGTTATGCTATACCCGCTAGCGCAGATGAATCAGCAGATAATCAGCCGCGGATCCGCAGCAAAATCAGTCGCGGATCAGCAGCAAAATCCGCCGCGGATCAGCAGCAAAATCAGCCGCGGATCAGCAGCAAAATCAGCCGCGGATCCGCAGCAAAATCCGCCGTGGATCAGCAGCAAAATCCGCCGCGGATCAGCAGCAAAATCCGCCGCGGATCAGCAGCGAAATCCGCCACGGATCCGCAGCTAAATCAGTCGCGGATCCGCAGCGAAATCAGTCGCGGATCCGCAGCGAAATCCACCTCGGATCAGCAGCGAAATCCGCCGCGGATCAGCAGCGAAATCAGCCGCGGATCCGCAGCGAATCAGCAGCGAATCCGCCGCGAATCAGCAGCGAAATCCGCCGCTAATCAGCAGCGAAATCCGCCGCGGATCAGCAGCGAAATCAGCCGCGAATCAGCCGCGGATCAGCAGCGAAATCAGCCACGGATCAGCTGCGGATCCGCAGCGAATCAGCAGCAAAATCAGTCGCGGATCAGCAGCAAAATCAACCGCGGATCCGCAGCGAATCAGCAGTGAAATCCGTCGCGGATCAGCAGCGAAATCCGCCGCGGATCCGCAGCTAAATCAGTCGCGGATCCGCAGCGAAATCAGTCGCGGATCCGCAGCGAAATCAGTCGCGGATCCGCAGCGAAATCCACCTCGGATCAGCAGCGAAATCCGCCGCGGATCAGCAGCGAAATCAGCCGCGGATCCGCAGCGAATCAGCAGCGAATCCGCCGCGAATCAGCAGCGAAATCCGCCGCTAATCAGCAGCGAAATCCGCCGCGGATCAGCAGCGAAATCAGCCGCGGATCAGCAGCGAAATCAGCCGCGGATCAGCTGCGGATCCGCAGCGAATCAGCAGCAAAATCAGTCGCGGATCAGCAGCAAAATCAACCGCGGATCCGCAGCGAATCAGCAGCGAAATGCGTCGCGGATCAGCAGCGAAATCAGCCGCGGATCAGCAGCGAAATCAGCCGCGGATCAGCAGCGAAATCAGCCGCGGATCAGCAGCGAAATCAGCCGCGGATCAGCAGCGAAATCAACCGCGGATCCGCAGCGAATCAGCAGCGACATCCGCCGCGGATCAGCAGTGAAATCCGTCGCGGATCAGCAGCGAAATCAGCCGCGATCAGCAGCGAAATCAGCCGCGGATCCGCAGCGAATCAGCAGCAAAATCAGTCGCGGATCAGCAGCGAAATCAACCGCGGATCCGCAGCGAATCAGCAGCGACATCCGCCGCGGATCAGCAGCGAAATCCGTCGCGGATCAGCAGCGAAATCAGCCGCGGATCAGCAGCGAAATCAGCCGCGGATCAGCAGCGAAATCAGCCGCGGATCAGCAGCGAAATCAGCCGCGGATCAGCAGCGAAATCAGCCGCGGATCAGCAGTGAAATCAACCGCGGATCCGCAGCGAATCAGCAGCGACATCCGCCGCGGATCAGCAGCGAAATCCGTCGCGGATCAGCAGCGAAATCCGCCGCGGATCAGCAGCGAAATCAGCCGCGGATCCGCAGCGAGATCCGCCGCGGATCAGCAGCTAAATCCGCCGCGGATCAGCAGCGAAATCCGCCGCGGATCGCTGTGAAATCCACCGCGGATCCGCAGCAAAATCCGCCGCGGATCAGCAGCGAAATCCGCCCGGATCAGCAGCGATATCCGCCGCGGATCCGCAGCAAAATCAGCTGCGGATCAGCAGCAAAAAAAAAAAAAAATTCTTTATTTTATTATTTGTCCCTACCTATGACAGGGGGGGTTCATTTACTTTTTTTTTATTTTGATCACTGTGACAGTTTATCACAGTGATCAAAATAAATTTTTGTACTATGGAGGGCGCACTGCGCATGCGCCGGCCGGCGGACGCACTGCACATGCGCCCGCCATTTTCCAAGATGGCGGCGCCCATGAAGAATCCCGGGACGGATCCAGGGACATCGGTGGACCGGGAGAGGTGAGTAGGGGACGTCGGAAGGTGAGGGGGGGGGATCGGTAGGTGGGGGCAGCGGATCGCAGGTGCAGGGGAGCAGACAGTGACGGCGGTGACCGATCGCTGCCATCTTTCGATGGCGGCGGCCGATCACCGCCGTGACTCGATGTGGGGGGGGTCTGATCGCGGTCTCCAGCCATGGCAGATGCTATTGCAGCATCGGCCATGGCTGGATTGTAATATTTCACCAGTTTCATTGGTGAAATATTGCAAATCGCTCTGATTGGCAGTTTCACTTTTAACAGCCAATTAGAGCGATCGTGGACACGTGGGGGTTAAGCCAACCCCCCTGTGGTGATGCAGTAAGGGTCCTGTTACTGCGGGTCGGGTGACCTTTCAGTGACCCCGGTCCCCCGACCTGCAGGAACATGATTTATAGCATGACGCCTACGTTGGCGTCATGGGTCGGGATGGCACAGGTTTTCATGACGCCAACGTAGGCGTCATGGGTCGGGAAGGGGTTAAGGGGTCAGTATATATCCAGTGAGGGGACATCACACTGTGTATAGGGGAGCTGTACAGGGGGGAGACTCGGGACATTATTAAGTGTAAAGTGGGCACTTATTGTTATAGGGGAACTCAGGTTACTGTGACTGTCAAAGGAGCACACAGGGCAATATTACATTCTAGCGGACAACATGTGGGCTCTGTTTTCTAGGGCACTTGCACCTGGCATTACTATGTTATAGAGGGGTGCTTTAGAATTTAGAGGTCACGCAGAACCACACAATAGGTGCAGTAATATGGACACATATGGCAGCAGCGGCTCAGTATTGGGGTATCAGGAGCAGTAATAGGGACACATACGGCAGCAGCAACTCAGTATTGAGGTATCAGGTGCAGAAATAGGGACACATATGGCAGCAGCGGCTCAGTATTGGGGTATCAGGTGTAGTAATAGGGGCACATACTGCAGCAGCGGCTCAGTATTGGAGTATCAGGTGTAGTAATAGGGACACATATGACAGCAGCGGCTCAGTATTGGGGTATCAGGAGCAGTAATAGGGACACATACGGCAGCAGCGGCTCAGTATTGAGGTATCAGGTGCAGAAATAGGGACACATATGGCAGCAGCGGCTCAGTATTGGGGTATCAGCAGGATGAGGAGTTTGTACAGGTTGAGAATAGTCCAATTGGTGACCGTGACAGTGCTGAAAATATGAGAAGTGAAACGTGTCTTTGTTGTATTCTCTGCAGTCGAGTCCTGGCTGGAGGAGTCGTTATGTCGGTCTGGACCAGATGGAAAAGACATGAAAAGTGAACAATTCCATCAGAAAGAACGTCAGCGGTAAGTCATTATCTGTAACTCTGCTGTAATCTATTATATGTTCTGTAGGACTGGTATTATTTACCACAGACCATATGGCGGTGATATCAATAATGGTCTTTTTATATATAGATTATTTTTGGCAATAGCGCGGTCATTTGCTGAGGTTCTCTGGTTAGGGGCCCACTCAGAAGTTTCGCCCCCCCTAAACTGAAACCCTAGCTACGCCTCTGCAGATGGTGTTATGTTTGTATCAAGAATTTGTTTAAATTTCATTGAATCCATTGTCCCCTCTACCCATTAAATGTTCCCCGCTCCATTGACTGCAGCACAACCCCAAAGCATGATTGATCCATCCCCCCATGCTTAATAGTGTGCGAGATATTCTTTTCTTGAAATTCTATGCACATTTTCTCCACATGTTAAGACTGATTTTTCTAAGGTTTTATGGACTGATAAAATGAGAGTGACTCTTGAAGGGCCAGATGGATGGGCCCGAGGCTGGATCAGTAAAGGGCAGAGAGCTCCACTCCGACTCAGACGCCAGCAAGGTGGAGGTGGGGTACTGGTATGGGCTGGTATCATCAAAGATCAACTTGTGGGACCTTTTCGGGTTGAGGATGGAGTGAAGCTCAACTAACAGACCTACTGCCAGTTTCTGGAAGACACCTTCTTCAAGCAGTGGTACAGGAAGTAGTCGGTATCGTTCAAGAAAAACATGATTTTCATGCAGGACAATGCTCTATCACATGCATCCAAATACTCCACAGCGTGGCTGCCCAGTAAACGTCTAAAAGAAGAAAAAATAATGACATAGCCCCCTTGTTCACCTGATCTGAACCCCATAGAGAACCTGTGGTCCCTCATAAAATGTGAGATCTACAGGGAGGGAGAACAGTACACCTCTCGGAACAGTGTCTGGAGGCTGTGGTGGCTGCTGCACGCAATGTTGATCGTAAACAGATCAAGCAACTGACAGAATCTAGGGATAGAAGGCTTTTGAGTGTCATCGTAAAGAAAGGTGGCTATATTGGCACTGATTTTTTTGTTTTTGAATGTCAGAAATGTTTATTTCTAAATTTTGTGTTGTTATATTGGTTTACCTGGTGAAAATAAACAAGTGAGATGGATATATATTTGGTTTTTATTAAGTTGCCTAATAATTCTGCACAGTAATAGTTACCTGCACAAACAGATATCCCCCTAAGATAGCCAAATCTAACAAAAACACTCCAACTTCCAAAAATATTAACCCCTTACTGCCATCAGACGTACTATCCCATCCATGGTACCTGGGCCCGTATGACCATGGACGGGATAGTACGTCTCGTGCGATCGGACGCGCTCCCGGGGGAGCACAGCCGATCGCGGCCGGGTGTCAGCTGATTATCACAGCTGACACCCATGACTGTGTGTCAGGAGCGGTCACGGACAGCTCCCGGCACATTAACCCCTTGCACACCGCGATCAAACATGATCGCGGTGTACTGGGGGCACAGGGGAGGATCGCGCAGGGTAGGGGCTCCCTGCGCGCCCCCTGAGACCCTCAGAGCAGCGCGATGTGATCGCGCTGTTCTGAGGGCTTCCTCCCTCCCAGGACCCGGATCCAAGATGGCGCCGGGGTCCTGGAGGGAGGCGGCTACCTCAGTGCCTGCCGAGAGCAGGCACTGAGAAGCCTGCTGCACTGCCTGAGCGATTGCTGGTGTGACAGAGTGCTGTGCACACTGTCACACCAGCGATCTGATAAAATACAGTGATGTCCCACCCTGGGACAAAGTAAAAAAGTTAAAAAAAATAAAAATAAACATGTAAATTCACTTCTTCCTGTAAATAAAAAAAACAAAGCAATAAAAGTACACATATTTGGTATCGCCGCGTCCGTAACGACCCCCCCTATAAAATTGTCCCACTAGTTAACCCCTTTAGTGAACCCCTTAAAAAAAAATAAAAAAACGAAGCAAAAAATCAATGCTTTATCATCATACCGCCGAACAAAAAGTGGAATAACACGCGATCAAAAAGACCGATATGAAAAAACATGGTACCGCTGAAAACGTCATCTTGTCCCACAAAAAACGAGCCATCATACGGCATCATCAGCGAAAAAATAAAAAAGTTATAGCTCGCAGAATAAAGCGATGCAAAAATAATTATTTTTTATATAAAATTGTTTTTATTCTATAAAAGCGCCAAAACATGAAAAAATGATATAAATGAGGTATCGCCATAATCGTACTGACCCAAAGAATAAAACTGCTTTATCAATTTTACCACCCGCGGAACGGTATAAACGCCTCCCCCAAAAGAAATTCATGAATTGCTGATTTTTGTTCATTCTAACCTCCCAAAAATCGAAATAAAAAGCGATCAAAAAACGTCACATGCTCAAAAATGGTACCAATAAAAACGTCAACTCGTCCCGCAAAAAATAAGACCTCACATGACTCTGTGGGCCAAAATATGCAAAAATTATAGCTCTCAAAATGTGATGATGCAAAAACTATTTTTGCAATAAAAAGCGTCTTTTAGCGTGACAGCTGCCAATCATAAAAACCCGCTATAAATACTAAATCAAACCCCCCTTTATCACCCCCTTAGTAAGGGAAAAATAATGAAATTAAAAAAAAGTATTTATTTCCATTTTCCCATTAGGGTTAGGGTTAGGGTTGGCGCTAAAGTTAGGATTAGGGTTAGGGTTGGGATTAGGGGTGTGTTAGGGTTAGGTTTGTGGTTAGGGTTGGGACTAGGGTTAGGGGTGTGTTGGGGTTAGGGTTGGAGTTAGAATTGGGGGGTTTCCGCTGTTTAGGCACATCAGGGGCTCTCCAAATGTGACATGGCGTCTGATCTCAATTCCAGCCAATTCTGCGTTGAAAAAGTCAAACGGTGCTCCTTCACTTCTCAGCTCTGCCATGCGTCCAAACAGTAGTTTATCCCCACATATGGGGTATCAGCGTACTCTGGACCCCAAGAGTTATTGTGCAATTTGTCCTATTTCTTCTGTTACCCTTGGGAAAATAAAAAACTGGGGGCGAAAATATCATTTTTGTACAAAAAAAATTATTTTTTTGTTTTTACGGCTGTACATTATAAACTTCTGTGAAGCACTTGGGGCTTCATAGCGCTCACCACACATCTAGATAAGTTCCTTGTGGGGTCTATTTTCCAAAATGGGGTCACTTGTTGGGGATTTCCACTGTTTAGGCGCATCAGGGGCTCTCCAAATGCGACATGACGCCCCCAGACCATTCCATCAAAGTCTGCAATCCAAAACGTCACTTCTTCCCTTCCGAGCCCCAACGTGTACCCATACAGTAGTTTTCTCCCACATATTGGATATCAGCGTACTCAGGACAAATTGGACAACAACTTTTGGGGTCCAATTTCTCCTGTTACCCTTGTAAAAATAAAATATTGGGGCAAAAAAATCATTTTTGCAAAAAAAAAAAAAAGATTTTTTATTTTTACGGCTGTGCGTTATAAACTTCTGTGAAGCACTTCGGGGTTCAAAGTGCTCACCACACATCTAGACAAGTTCCTTGTGGGGTCTATTTTCCAAAATGGGGTCACTTGTGGGGGGTTTCCACTGTTTAGGCGCATCAGGGGCTCTCCAAATGCGACATGACGCCCCCAGACCATTCCATCAAAGTCTGCAATCCAAAACGTCACTACTTCCCTTCCGAGCCCTGACGTGCGCCCATACAGTAGTTTTCTCCCACATATTGAGTATCAGCGTACTCAGGACAAATTGGACAACAACTTTTGGGGTCCAATTTCTCCTGTTACCCTTGTGAAAATAAAATATTGGGGGCGAAAAAATCATTTTTGTAAAAAAAAAAAGGATTTTTTATTTTTACGGCTGTACGTTATAAACTTCTGTGAAGCACTTCGGGGTTCAAAGTGCTCACCACACATCTAGATAAGTTCCTTGTGGGGTCTATTTGCCAAAATGGGGTCACTTGTGGGGGGTTTCCACTGTATAGGTGCATCAGGGGCTCTCCAAATGTGACATGACGCCCCCAGACCATTCCATCAAAGTCTGCAATCCAAAACGTCACTACTTCCCTTCCGAGCCCTGACGTGCACCCATACAGTAGTTTTCTCCCACATATTGGGTATCAGCGTACTCATGACAAATTGGACAACAACTTTTGGGTTCCAATTTCTTCTGTTACCCTTGTGAAAATAAAATATTGGGGGCGAAAAAATCATTTTTGTAAAAAAAAAAAGGATTTTTTATTTTACGACTGTACGTTATAAACTTTAGTGAAACACCTGGGGGTTAAAAGTTCTCACCACACATCTAGATAAGTTCCTTGAGGGGTCTAGTTTCCAAAATGGTGTCATTTATGGGGGTTTCCACTGTTTAGGCAGATCAGGAGCTCTCCAAACACGACATGGCGTCCAGCCAATTCTGCGTTGAAAAAGTCAGACAGCGCTCCTTCCCTTCCAAACTCTGCCATGAACCCAAACAGTGGTTTACCCCCACATATGGGGTATCAGCGCACTCAGGACAAATTGCACAATAACTTTTGGAGTCTTGTTACCCTTGGAAAAATAAAAATTGGGGTGAAAAGATCATTTTTGTGGAAAAAATATGATTTTTAAATTTTATGGCTCTACATTATAAACTTGTGTGAAGCACTTGGGGGTTCAAATTGCTCACCAAAGATCTAGAAAAGTTCCTTAGGGGGTCTAGTTTCCCAAATGGGGTCATTTGTGGGGGGTTTCCACTGTTTAGGCACATCAGGGGCTCTCCAAATGCAACATGGCATCCAATCTCAATTCCAGCCAATTTTGGTTGGAAAAAGTCAAATGGTGCTCCTTCCATTCCGAGCTCTGCCGTGAGCCCAAACAGTGGTTCCCCCCCACATATGGGGTATCAGCGTACTCAGGACAAATTGGACAACAACTTATGTGGTCCAATTTCTCCTGTTACCCTTGGGAAAATAAAAAATTAGTGACTAAAAGATAATTTTTGTGGGAAAAAAATAGGATTTTTTATTTTCATGCCCGGGCATTATAAACTTGTGTGAAGCACTTGGGGGTTCAAAGTGCTCACCAAAGATCTAGATAAGTTCCTTAGGGGGTCTAGTTTCCAAAAATGGGGTCACTTGTGGGGGGTTTCCACTATTTAGGCTCATCTGGGGCACTGCAAACGGAACATGACCCCCATCAACGTCTGCATTCCAAAACGTTACTACTTCCTTTCCAAGCCCTGCCGTGCACCCAAACAGTTTCCCCCCCCCACATATGGGGTATCAGCGTACTCAGGACAAATTGGACAACAACTTTTGGGTTCCAATTTCCTTGGGAAAATTCAAAAATTTGGGACTAAAAAATCATTTTTGTGGAAAATTGTTTTGTTTTTTTTTTCACACCCAGGCATTATAAGCTTTTGTGAAACACTTGGGGGTTTAAAGTGCTCACAACAGATCTAGATAAGTACCTTAGGGGGTCTAGTTTCCAAAATGGTGTCACTTGTGGGGGTTTCCACTGTTTAGGCGCATCAGGGGCTCTCCAAACACGACATGGCGTCCAATCTCAATTCCAGCCAATTTTAGTTTGAAAAAGTCAAACGGCGCTCCTTCCCTTACGAGCTCTGCCGTGTGCCCAAACAGTGGTTTTCCCCCCATATTGGGTATTGGCGTACTCAGGAGAAATTGCATAACAACCTTATCTGTCCATTTTCTCCTTTTACCCTTGTGAAAATAAAAAAAAAGTTTGTAAAAGATCATTTTTGTGGCTAAAAAGTTAAATATTCATTTTTTCCTTCCACGTTGCTTTAGTTCCTGTGAAGCACCTGAAGGGTTAATAATCTTCTTGAATGTGGTTTTGAGTACCTTGAGGGGTGCAGTTTTTAGAATGGTGTCACTTTTGGGTATTTTCTGCCATATAGACCCCTCAAAGTGACTTCAAATGAGAGGTGGTCCCTAAAAAAAATGGCTTTGTAAATTTTGTTGTAAAAATGAGAAATCGATGGTCAACTTTTAACCCTTATAACTTCCTAACAAAAAAAAATTTTGGTTCCAAAATTGTGCTGATGTAAAGTAGACATGTAGGAAATGTTATTTCTTAACTATTTTGTGTGATATATTTCTCTGTTTTAAGGGAATAAAAATTCAAAGTTTGAAAATTGCAAAATTTTAAAAATTTTCGCCATATTTGCGTTTTTTTCAAAAATAAACGCAAGTTATATCGAAGAAATTTTACTTCTAACGTGAAGTACAATATGTCACGAGAAAACAATCTCAGAATCGCGAAGATCCGTTGAAGCGTTCCAGAGTAATAACCTCATAAAGAGACAGTGGTCAGAATTGTAAAAATTGGCCCGGTCATTAACGTGCAAACCACCCTTGGGGGTGAAGGGGTTAAGCTTTGATATTTATGAGTCTTTTGGGTTGATTGAGAACATAGTTGTTGTTCAATAATAAAAAAGAATCCTCTCAAATACAACTTGCCTAATAATTATGCAAACAGTATATATATATATATATATATATATATATTGTAACATTTCCAGGGGGTATAGCTCTAGGATCGCTGTCTGGGTAGACAGATTGGCACGAAAACAGTTCATTCAGACAGCAGTTCTGGTGAAAACTGGCCGCAACCAGTTTTATTAAAGTCCACAGCAAACAGATAAAACAAAGCATAAACAGAAAACCTAGGCTTGTCTAGCCACTAACTACACATAGATCGATTTCACTGTCTCTCAGGGTACAGACTCTACCAGTCTGTGCCCAAAACAACACATATGATATATGTTACCAGTACGGAGTTTCCCAGATACTCCTCCTTGTGTCTGAAGGCCCCTTCAGCGTCCAGACTTGAGAGAGATCCACTCCTATTCAGCCGCTATTCACACAGAGACTCACTGAGGCTACTCTTGTGTCCGGGGTACTTCCTGCACCCAGACTGAGATAGCTCAAACTCCTGGAGACTGCTTCCTTGTGCCGGGACACCTCCCTGTGTCCAGGCTAAAGACAGCTCACACTCTGACTTGGAGACTGCTTCCTTGTGCCGGGACACCTCCCTGTGTCCAGGCTAAAGACAGCTCACACTCTGACTTGGAGACTGTTTCTCGTGCCGGACACCTTCCTGGTGTCCAGACTAAACTAGTTCCAGCACTGTCTGTATTCCCAGACACCTACTTCTGGTTTCCTAATTATCACCTGAGTGGCCCCAGGTTTGAGCTGCAAGCGTGTACTTGAATGGATGGTGTAATGACCTTTCTCTACCACTAGGTCTACAAAACCACACATTTCCCTTATACCTAGGTGAAATGTACACCCCATTCAACCCATATTCCTTCACTGTCTCACATATCCCCTCCCTCTTCTCCAGACCGGAGGGCTGGTCATCCAGACCGGAGGGCTGGTCAACAATCCCAAAGAGACAGTGAACTCCGGACACTGCATCAGCACTATACACAGGTAGGTCAGGGACACTTGGTTCCCGAGAACCACCATCCTCGTCTCCCAACATCACCTGCAAAGGAATTTCATCTTTATCACGGTCATCACCATTATCAGTATCATCACTATTATGATTAGCAACATCATCATTATCATCATCATTATGATCATCATCATCATTATCATCATCATCATTATCATGATCATCACATAAGTTTAAGCTTGTGGGGTTGAACACATAATATATCCAATCACCTCAACCCACAGTTCACACAGAGACCATGTACTTATCCCTTGCTCTGTTCAGCCCCAGAATATTAGTCAATGACGTTCGCTCATTCCTTAGGGACCTACCGTCTGTCATTGTCACAGACTTCGTCCAGTCACATTTCTGGGACGTAACCTTGTCAGGTCTCCCCTTTGCTCCCAGTGGTCAATCGTAACCTTGTCAGGTCTTGCCTGGGTATCTAAGGTCCGGTTAGACTCTGTACTGTCCTGTACTCTATCGGGTCGTCTGTATGGGCCTCTCAAACCTGAGTTACTGGAGGTCTCACTACCTCTAAACCCACGCCCACTACCCTCAGGACATCTTGTAAGGTCCCTAACTTCAGCCGTAGCTGTTCTGTTATTTAGGGGGCCCTTTCTCTGTCGGGTCTCACTATTCTTAGACGGCTGCCATCTTCTGCTGCTCAGATGATGCTGTCTATCTACTCGCTGTCTAGCGAGATTCAATTGTTCTACCTCTCGCAGGTAGGTCACACAGTACACCACCAGCATGCGCACATATTCAAGACTTTCTTCCGTTCCTATAGCGTAGAATGCCACCATGCCGTCTTCATCTGGTATCCAGTCCCGACGATCACGTGGACTGCTTACTTTCACCACACCAGACTTCTTCACCATTATCTGCATGGCTCGGCCATTTCTCCCAATCAGCTTTCTCACCAGAACATGAGGCACCCGGATGACCTCTTCCTGTAGACTGTGAGCTTTTCTCATAAGCTTTAGTTGTCTAACGGTTTGTTCTGTCTTCAACCGGAGAAACCGCTTTGTGCGAATACATCGCCAGTGCATGTCACTTAGGATTGCCACCCTCTTCACTGTAACTTCGGTCGTGGACAAGACCACCAGCTGTTTAGCTCCTGAGGTCGAGTACACCTTACAGGCTCCCACGGCCTTCCTAAACACTTCATGCACAGACTCACGGGTGCATTCTTCTCTCAAGTCCTCGGGTACATCTACGAGGCACTTGTACCGACACGTTTCGGTCTCACCAGTGGTTTCCAGACGATCAATCAGCTCAGGGTTCAGGGACAACTGACTTTCAGCTTCTTCCCCCTTTACACTTCTACTGAGCTGACTCACAGCTACAATTTCGTGAATTTCCGTCCGGACCACTTCCATTTCACAATTATCTTCCGTTACCACACTCTTAGCTCTCCTCAGGTCTATCTTCTCCTGGCCAAGGGAAGCGAGTGCAACGTGGTTGCCCTTTTCTTTCTCCAAGGAGGCCTTGTTCACCGAGTGACACTGTATCAGGCGACTTTTAAGCCCGAGAACTTCTTCCTCTAGTTCCGCCATTCGCCTCTCAGCAGCCCGTCTCTGAAGCTTCTCTTGCGTCCAATGGGCTTGTAACCACTTCTTGAGCTCCTTGATCTCGGCTCCGACATCCACCGAATCATCCGAACTCACCGCACTCGAGGAAGTATCTGCTTTACACCTCTCATCTCCAGTGGACCTGGTCTGTAGCTTCTCTGATGGACTCCTCCATCTTTTCCCGCTCAGCTTCCATTTGGCTGAGCTTTTCCTTAAGGCGCATCTCCACCTTCTGGAGAGTATCACAGGACATCTGTAGCTCCTTCACCTGAGCTTCCAGACCTAGGGTCTTTCTGCGCAGATCACCATTTTCATCACGGGTGTCCTGCAGAGTGGTCTCAACCACCTGGCGCATTTGCTCTGCATCCATCTTCTCCTCTTCTAGTTTTTCTTTGACCCTGAGGAGATCCACATAATCTCTCTTCATCTGTTGCAGTTCCCTACTGCGTTCATCACACTCCTTCTTGGAGTCACACAGCTCCTGGTTGAGCTGTTCGCGCAGTCGTTCTAGGATTTGTTTACTTCCAGAAACTCCATCCTGCAGCGCCTCCTTCTCACGCTTCAACTGCAAAACCTCTTCCTTGATTTTGCGGCGGTCCTCTTTAATGGCAAAGAACATATTCTGCCACAGGATAACTTCCTCGTTGCTTCCTTCTAGGACTCGCTGGTCTGAGGACACGTCCTCCAGGTTTTCACATAATTGCAGCATGTCACTCTGATACTGCAGCTGAATAGATTCCAGCTCTTGGCCATCACTGGCCCCCTCCTTTTCTACCTCTAAAGGAGAATCCACACTTGAAGCATGGGCCGACAGTACTACATTCTCTTCATTTTCCTTTTCAGCGAGTACTACCGGAACAACCTTTTTGTGGCCCTTGCGCCGTCTACGACGAGAGGAGGACTCTCTTCCCTCGTCTAGCCTCTCCTGACTGAACTCACTTTTTACCGTCATAGTGTCCCAGTCAGCTACGGGGTCTGTGTCACTCCCCATGGTGTTGTGGACTAACAGGTCACCTCCCACTTTGACGTCACCCCCTTCTACTGGAGCTACCCCGTTATCAACGGTCACATTGTCATTTTTAGGAGGTACCAACCCACCACCAGTAACAATTTTCATGTTTCCACACTCTACACTCTTGTGAAAATCCGCCCCTTTTTTAGACTCCGCCCCCTTTTTAACAACCACACCGGCAGGGTAATTTTTACACAAAAAATCAGCAGTAGTCTTAGGACTCAGTTCACAACATCTCTTACCACCTCCCCGGGCACTCTGTGACAACACTGGCACCCCCGGAGAGTCCATAGAATGGTCCACTGCCGCCATTCCATACGGTGCCCACAGCTCCCGCACCATGTCCAGTTTCATGTCCAGTAGACATTTCTCAAATATGCGGTCCGACTTGTCAGACCCATTCGCTGCTCCGTTCACAGCCATCGCGGAGCACTGTTCACACCAGAACTTCACCGCTTTCCCTTGAAAAAATCTTCGTGGCCCCGCCGAGCCACAGCAAAACTGGATTTGAGTGCGACGACAATCTTCACAACCCCGCCGAGTTGCAGCAAGATGCCTTCGTGACCCCACTGAGTCACAGCAAGATGCCTTCGTGACCCCACTGAGCCACAGCAAGATGCTTGTATCCACACTCGTTGTCCATGCTGTCAGACTTCTCTGTCTTCACAACGGCAGACTTCAGTCAAGGCATACACACTACACAGCTTTTTTCCACAGAAAATTCAGCCTTGCTGTGCAAACACCCTTTTTTTTTTTTTGCAAAGTCTATTAGGGCTACTGTCTCTTTAAGACTGCTCCACAGACGTTTCTTTTGCTGCTGCACATTCCACAGTCATTTTCACAACAAGTTCAGCTTTGCTGTGCATACATTTTCTCTCTGCAGACCCTATCAGGGCCACTGTCTCTCCAAGACTGCTCCAAACAGACGTTTCTGCTGACACACACTTTTTTTTTTCTGCTGCTATTTCAACAGACTTCACCTTTATTGCTGTCTCTACGCCACTGTGCTGCATGCACCCTCCAGCACTAACTGTATCAGCCACTGCGCTGCCCCAGCATTCTCCGCCAATTGTAACATTTCCAGGGGTATAGCTCTAGGATCGCTGTCTGGGTAGACAGATTGGCACGAAAACAGTTCATTCAGACAGCAGTTCTGGTGAAAACTGGCCGCAACCAGTTTTATTAAAGTCCACAGCAAACAGATAAAACAAAGCATAAACAGAAAACCTAGGCTTGTCTAGCCACTAACTACACATAGATCGATTTCCCTGTCTCTCAGGGTACAGACTCTACCAGTCTCTCCATGCAGTGCTGTGACTGTCACACAGCGCGACACATGCAGCTGCAGCGCTTGGACAACTGATTATCGGCATACCTCCCAACTGTCCCGGATCTAGCAGGACAGTCCCGATTTTGACCCTCCCACCCGCTGTCGCACCCGGGACTCTATTTTTCCCACACCGCATAAAGATAAGCCGCCATGCCCCCCATGCCCTCCCACCTCAGCCACTCATAGCCAGCAATGACGTTGTTCTCTTCTGTGCGCACAGGACCTGTATGAGGTCACAGGAGGGGAAGAGTCATGGGTCACATGATCAGGGGCCTCAGTGTATGGTTGAGCCTAGACCAGGGGTCTCAAACTCGCGGCCCGCGGGCCAACTGCGACCCTCGGGACACAAGTTTGTGGCCCTCACCTCATGGGCCCTCGGTACGGTATTTTGCGACCCTCAGCTGGGATCTCGCATGCGAGAAACACCGCATGTGAAATCCCAGTCACTCGTAGTACCGCTCATTAAGGTCATGAATATGGACGCCACTCCTCTCATAGGCGTGGCGCCCATATTCATAAGCTTAATGAGCGGTACCACAGAAAGATGTCGCTGGGCATACTCACCTCATCTCCTGCTGCCTCCGCCCGCGCTTCCTGTCTCTGACACAGAGAGCAGCGCAGCTGGATGACGTCATCATTCAGCGGCCTGCTCTGTCAGAGCGAGGAAGCGCGGGCATCGGTAATGCTGCAGACAGGTGAGAGGTGTGTGTGTACAGGTGAGAGGTTGTGTGTGTGTGTGTGTGTACAGAAGAGAGGTGGTGTGTGTGTGTGTGTGTGTGCAGGAGAGTGATGGGGAAAAACAGTGATTTGGGAAAAGCAATGATGGGAGTGATGGGGAAAAGCAATGGGGAAAAAGCAATGATGGGAGTGATGGGGAAAAGCAATGATGGGAGCGATGGAAGTGATGGGGAAAAGCAATGGGGAAAAACAATGATAGGAGTGATGGGCAAAAGCAATGATGGGAGTGATGGAGGAAAAGCAATGATGGGAGTGATGGGGAAAAACAATGATGGGAGTGATGGGCAAAAGCAGTGATGGGAGTGATGAGGAAAAGCAATGGGGAAAAACAATGATGGGAGTGATGGAGGAAAAGCAATGATGGGAGTGATGGGGAAAAACAATGATGGGAGTGATGGGCAAAAGCAGTGATGGGAGTGATGAGGAAAAGCAATGGGGAAAAACAATGATGGGAGTGATGGGCAAAAGCAATGATGGGAGTGATGGAGGAAAAGCAATGGTGGGAGTGATGGGGAAAAGCAATGGGGAAAAACAATGATGGGAGTGATAGGCAAAAGCAATGATTGGAGTGATGGAGGAAAAGCAATGATGGGAGTGATGGGGAAAAGCAATGGGGAAAAACAATGATTGGAGTGATGGGCAAAAGCAATGATGGGAGTGATGGGGGAAAAAGCAATTATGGGAGTGATGGGGAAAAGCAACGATGGGGTGATGGGGGAAAAGCAATGGGGGAGAATGAGTGCTGGGGGAGAATGAGCGCTGGGTGAGAATGAGCGCTGGGTGAGAATGAGCGCTGGGTGAGAATGACTTCTTGCTGTTAACCAGTTACTGTTTACTTGTCCACCACACTGCAGTGTCAAAAGAGGAAGACAGCGAGACAGGCAGCAACATTGCATCAGAGAGCTCTTGACCTCGAAACAGAAAATCCTCAGATCCTGGTATTGTAACCTAATATTAAGAATAATACTTATTCATTGATATTGCGCTATTAACTCCACAGCACTATACATACATCATGTGACGCTTCCCACGGCTGCGGGGCGTCGGGACATGGCATAGCTTGCCTAACTAGCCAATGCTCCCACGCCGCCAGTCCACGACGACGTGAGGCATGAGTCCCTGTCACGCTGTATAGCAGATATATATATGTGATGACAATAATCTATATCAAAAGGGCAACATACTATATAACATGCGCATAGCTATATGATAACATAGATTTACCTGACAGAAAGTCCAGTGGGTCAAAACGGAATCCGTTATACGCTGTCTCCGGCTAGAGGGTGACCGGGGTCTAAGCTGACCCTAACTGGGGTCCTAACTAATCCCTCAACCTGGAGGTACTGTTAAAGGTACAGAGGTCCAGGCCACCAGCGTAAACCCTGTCTCCTATCAATCCCTGCCAACTGTATTCTAGTCCTAAGAAGGACCCTGAATACCACCAAAGGGAATGACCGGGTAACGGTTAATGAACAGAAAGACATACAAGAAAGATAAGAAATAAAGTAAATAAAGTCTTACATACAACACTCACACACAGTAGGAACACCTTAGGTCTCAGAGATAAACTATAAGCTGTAAGAGTAAAAACAACTAAGGAGCTCTTAGCTTAAGTATTCCCAGAACCGATCCAGTCTGCTAAACTATATGAATGCTTTCACCGGCATCTAACACCCAGACTGGCAGAAATATAAAGGAAACTAATTAGAACATAATCAAAAGCAGCCGGGCGAGGCTGCACCTAGCCTTAGCAAAGAGCTAGGAAAAATTAACTCTCTCATTACCAAAAAACAAAGAAACAGCAGCTCAGCTGTGAGAAGTCAGAATGTGCAATCGCGACGATCTTCATGGCGATGCACCCATGACAGTACCCCCCCTTCTACGAGGGGCCTCCGGACCCTCATGACCAGGTCTGTCCGGGTGAGTTGTGTGAAAGGTCCGAACCAATCGATCTGCGTTAACATCAGACGCAGGGACCCACGTCCTCTCCTCAGGACCATACCCCCTCCAATGAACTTCCACGTTATCATTGACTACCACTGAAGGAGGAGGTAGAGGTGACGGTATGACTGGTGCCACATACTTTTTAAGTAATGACTTGTGAAACACATTATGAATTTTAAACGTAGGAGGGAGGTCCAGACGAAATGCCACAGGATTAATTATGGAACTGATCCTGTATGGCCCGATGAATCTGGGACCCAACCTCCAGGAGGGAACTTTAAGTTTTATATTCCTGGTAGACAACCACACCAGATCGTTCACCTTCAGATCAAGACCAGAAACTCTCCTCCTATCAGCCATCCGTTTGTAAGGGTTCTCCGTAACCTTCAGTCTTAAGCGATCTGGAACTATCAGTCTCCCTGGAAGTCCCACAGGGGCGTCCCCCTGAGCCCCCAATACCTCCCCCTCAAGCTCAGAGCATACAGCTGACACTACAACTCCCTCCTGAGGAATAGGAACCGGATCATCCGTCTTCCCGACCTCTGGGAAAGTACGAGATAAGGCATCAGGAAGCAACTTTATTGAGCAGTCATATGTGCGATGAGGAGGTAACTCCTTACACCCCTCCTCTGAGAACTTCTCCCAAAAGTCCTCCAGAAAAGGAGGCAAAGTCCTAGGCACAACCGCACCGATGACCGTGCTCATACAGTTATTCTTGCAAAATTCACCCCACTGGCTTATCTTTCTGGATTGCCAATCAATCACTGGGTTATGTTTAGCCAACCAAGGAAGTCCCAACACAATAGGAGCAGGCAGACCCTCCAACACATAACAAGACAATTGCTCTTTATGTATTGCCCCTACTCGAAGATCTATGTTATGAACAGCTTGTACCAAGCTACCTTGACCAAGAGGTCTAGAATCAATAGAGAGTATAGGGACCGGTTTGGCCAATACACTCAGTTGCATACCATGCACCTGGGCAAACCGAGTGTCCACCAGATTAGCCCCGGACCCACTATCAAGAAAAACAGAAATCCTCTCAGTTCTAGTACCAATCACCACCTCCGCAGGCACGAGAAACTGAGAGGGATTTGGGGACGAAATACACACTCCCAGGTTAACTCCTTGGTTCAAAGAGGTCCGGGATGGACACCCCCCAACAAAATGTCCCTCTCTCCCGCAAAAGAAACACCTTCTAGTCTTGCGGCTCACCGCTGATTCCCTCCTACAAAATGATGTCCCTCCCAACTGCATGGGTTCCTCAGAACAGACCAGGGAACCTCAGTATAAGGGACTTTAGTAGTAGGTGGAGTCATCACGGGGGGCGGAGTTACCTCGCGTCTTCCCCGAAGACGTCTATCAATGCGAATAGCGAGGGCCATAGCAGCCTCCAGTGATGGAGGAGAATCATACTGAGCCAACACATCTTTTAATTTGTCAGACAACCCTTGACAAAACTGGCTCCTAAGAGCTGGGTCATTCCACTGAGTATCTGTTGCCCATCTACGGAACTCAGAAGAATATTCCTCCGCTGGACGATTTCCTTGCCGTATTTTACGTAACCTTGTTTCAGCAAGGGAGACTCGATCCGGATCATCATATACCAGACCCAGGGCAGTAAAAAATCGATCCACTGACTGGAGATCTGGGGAGCCTGGAGGAATAGAGAACGCCCAAGATTGAGGGTCCCCTTGTAAGAGCGAGATAACAATTCCCACCCTCTGCTCTTCACTCCCAGATGACCGAGGCCGCAGCCGAAAGTACAATTTACATGCCTCCCGGAAAGTAAAAAATTTGTCCCGCCCACCAGTGAACCTGTCCGGGAGAGCAACCTTAGGTTCAGATCTGGTTTGCTCCGGGGGGGACAAAACCTTGGACTTAATGTCTGCCAACTCCATGGACAATCCCTGCAACTGCCGGGCCAGCTGGGCTACTGGATCCATGATAGCTGGGGAGAATCTTTAGTTTGGGCCGGTGAAAATGTCACGCTGTATAGCAGATATATATATGTGATGACAATAATCTATATCAAAAGGGCAACATACTATATAACATGCGCATAGCTATATGATAACATAGATTTACCTGACAGAAAGTCCAGTGGGTCAAAACGGAATCCGTTATACGCTGTCTCCGGCTAGAGGGTGACCGGGGTCTAAGCTGACCCTAACTGGGGTCCTAACTAATCCCTCAACCTGGAGGTACTGTTAAAGGTACAGAGGTCCAGGCCACCAGCGTAAACCCTGTCTCCTATCAATCCCTGCCAACTGTATTCTAGTCCTAAGAAGGACCCTGAATACCACCAAAGGGAATGACCGGGTAACGGTTAATGAACAGAAAGACATACAAGAAAGATAAGAAATAAAGTAAATAAAGTCTTACATACAACACTCACACACAGTAGGAACACCTTAGGTCTCAGAGATAAACTATAAGCTGTAAGAGTAAAAACAACTAAGGAGCTCTTAGCTTAAGTATTCCCAGAACCGATCCAGTCTGCTAAACTATATGAATGCTTTCACCGGCATCTAACACCCAGACTGGCAGAAATATAAAGGAAACTAATTAGAACATAATCAAAAGCAGCCGGGCGAGGCTGCACCTAGCCTTAGCAAAGAGCTAGGAAAAATTAACTCTCTCATTACCAAAAAACAAAGAAACAGCAGCTCAGCTGTGAGAAGTCAGAATGTGCAATCGCGACGATCTTCATGGCGATGCACCCATGACAGTCCCAGATGGTAAGAGAATGTGGACCCACTGGACCACGGAGGGAGACTCGGGCCTGCCCGGACTAGGGAAGGGCAGCGACCAGGATCCGTGGCAGCTGAACATGTGGGCAAGGTGGCGACCTGCAGGACTAGACAACACCGCACAACTTCAGGTAAGAAGAAACATAAAGTTTACTTAAAGAAACACAGTACATAAACAGAACATAAGACCGGGCTCCCGATTCCGCACATCAGAGAAGGGTACACGACTCAGGATCACAGACGAGTGCAGGAGGACATCACGGGTAGATGCAGTCCAGGTTATCTGGCACGGGCATACTTGGGTGGCCTCTCTCTCAGGCCTCAGGCGTAGCACAGGCTCAGCAGGAGAACATCAGACACCGACCTCAGACAGACTTCAGACGATGGCTGGGTCATCACGGGTAGATGCAGTCCAGGATCATCTGGCACGGGCATACTAGTATGGCCTCACTCTCAGGCCTCAGGCGTAGCACAGGCTCAGCAGGAGAACATCAGACACCGGCCCAGGACGAACGTCAGACGATGGCAGGGTCATCACGGGTTGATGAAGTCCAGGGTCATCTGGCACAGGCATACTAGGACGGCCTCTCTCTCAGGCCTCAGGCATAGCACAGGCTCAGCAGGAGAACATCAGACACTGACCCAGGACAGACGTCATCACAGGGTAGACCAAGGAGGAACCGGCAGGACATCGGAACATCAGGAACACTGACTGGATCTCAGGGACACTGGAACACGGACAGGACATCGGGAACACGGATTTGGATTTCAGGGAGTCAGGAACACGGACTGGAACATCAGGAACACGGATTGGGTCTCAGGGAGTCAGGAACACGGACAGGAACATCAGGAACACGGACTGGATCTCAGGGAGTCAGGAACACAGACAGGAACATGGATTGGATCTCAGGGATCGGACTCCAGACATCTGGCACCGATCAGCAGGCTCCGGACATCTGGCAACGATCGGCAGGATCCGGACATCAGGCAGGAAGGATAGGATCCGGACATCTGGAAGTGGTCATCGGACATCGGATATCAGGCCGTGGTCATCAGGGACGACACGGTCCTCGGACTCCGGACATCTAGCATCGATCTGAAAAGGAACCCCAGCGGTCTGGTGCAAGCCCCGCCAGGCTCAACGGGAGCTGGCCGGGAATTGCACAGAAGCTGAGCACAGAGTAACAGAAGCTCAGCACACACCGAACTCCTCCTTCCAAGATGAACTCAGGTTATATAGCAAGGATTCACAGTCACTGGCACAGGGTTCAGGACACAGCAGGATTTCAGGAACATAACACAGAGGACACAGTTCAGACAGTCAGGTACAGGATGCGATCCAGGATCAGGGGTTCAGGTAGTTAGACACAGCAGGAACAGGCCTGGATATACAGCCTCCAGGAACGGCGATCTGGGTAATCAGCCCCCAGCATAGGCAGAAACACAAGACACAGTTCAGACATTCAGGTACCGGGTTAGATCCAGGATCAGGGATTCAGGAAACAAGATACAACAGGAACAGGCCTGGATATGCAGCCTCCAGGAACGGCGATCTGGGTACTCAGCCCCAGGCAGAAACACAAGACAGGACAAGGGGAATCAGCTCTCCAGAGCTGATCAAACTCAGAGCAGGAGCTGAACACACAACCACATACGGCTAGGTTCAGGAACTCAATGTGGATTCAACGTGAAGCTCTGGCAATGCCCATCAGGGCTGGGGAACTTTATATATGAACTGCTTCACAGCGATAGGCTGGAGCAGTAATTCTAGTACACACCCAATCCTCATAAAAGCAGGACAGGTGTGGGCCGCGCGCCCTATGCAGAGCCAGACAACTCATTACAGAGGAACAACTGACAGTGGCTGCTGCCACACACATAGTAAATCATGCACCATTGCAGAGGACTTTGCAACCTACGGATGGTCTTCACAGCAGGCCAGGCGCCTGACAGAAGCTGCTGCCACACACGTAGCAAATCATGCACCATTGCAGAGGACTTTGGAACCTACGGATGGCTTCTGCAGCAGGTCAGGGACCGCACATGCGGGTGGTCATGCAACGCAGCGGAGACACTCACGCACGTACGGCCACGCAGCAGAGCTGGGAACTGAGCAGCATCCATACAAGTAACAGACAACAGTATCCCAGCTGGTTAGGGGGAAAGGAGCAAAAGGGTTAATGTAAAAGACATGCAGAGTAACGCTGGAAAACAAAGTACAGACAATACCAGCGTTACACATCATCAACACTGTCCCCATTGGGACATTTGATAACATTGGAATGTTTTTGTAAGAGCTTTTCTTGTGGAAAATCTAATGCGGCCCAGCCTCACCCAGATTCTACCTCCAGCGCCCCCGGGTAAATTGAGTTTGAGACCCCTGGCCTAGACTGTATGGGCTCCTGCCCGGTGCCTGACTGCAGCCCATACAGTGTAGCCGTCTCACTACTGAAGATGCTAGACTGTATGGGCTCCTTCCAGGTATATATTCTTCAAGATAGCAGACTTTATGGGCTGCTGCCTGGCACTGACTGCAGCCCATACATGACACTAGAATGTATGGGCTCCTTCAAGGTATAAATTATTAAAGCCAGCAGAATATATGGGCTCCTTCCAGGTCCTGGCTGCAGCCCATACAGTCTAGCCAGCTCACTGGTGAAGACACTAGACTGTGCGGGCTCCTGTCAGGTATATATTACTGTAGATATAGACTGTATGGGCTCCTGTCAGGTATATATTATTGTAGATATAGACTGTATGGGCTCCTGCCAGGTATATATTACTGTAGATATAGACTGTATGGGCTCCTGTCAGGTATATATTACTGTAGATATAGACTGTATGGGCTCCTGCCAGGTATATATTACTGTAGATATAGACTGTATGGGCTCCTGTCAGGTATATATTATTGTAGATATAGACTGTACGGGCTCCTGTCAGGTTTATATTACTGTACATATAGACTGTACAGGCTCCTGCCAGGTATATATTACTGTAGATATAGACTGTACGGGCTCCTGTCAGGTTTATATTACTGTACATATAGACTGTACAGGCTCCTGTCAGATATATATTACTGTAGATATAGACTGTACAGGCTCCTGTCAGATATATATTACTGTAGATATAGACTGTACAGGCTCCTGTCAGGTATATATTATTAGAAAACAAAAAACAAGAAACAAATATCCTAAAATAAAACAAAAATAAAAAAATATTGCAAAACATGCATGAAGTTGTAATAATAATAATAATAAGGGTATTTGGTAAACATAATTTTGATCAAAAGAATGTACAAGCCATCCGCCACGTCAAGGCAACCCTTTGTGGGACAGTCCTACTCTAATATTAAAAACCTTTCCACTTGTCAAGTGACGTAAATGTGAACAAGGCAGAGGGACTGAACCCACCAGTTGAAGCATAGGCCAGACAGGATGGATTTTTCAGCTCAAAAGCAGGGCGGTCACACCCTTAAATGCACAAGATGCACTAAGAACTAAATGAAAAACTGGGTCTGAACTGAAAAAGTAAGTTGATGTGTATGCAAAATGTAAAATGCATATCAAACACATGACCATTAAACAGAGAAAACAAAAAAAACAAGAAACAAATATCCTAAAATAAAACAAAATAAAAAATATATTGCAAAACATGCATAAATTGTAATAATAATAATAAGGGGATTTGGTAAACAAAATTTTTATCAAAAAAAATGACAAAGCCATCCCGCCCCTCAAGGCAAACCCTTTTTGGGGAATTACTCTAAAAATTTAAAAAAACCTTTTCCCCTTGTAAAGGCGTAAAGTGAACAAGGCAGAGGGGCTGAACCCCCCTTGAAGCATAGGCCAGAAGGATGATTTTTCAGCTCAAAACAGGGGGGCCCCCTTATATGCCAAGATCACTAAGAAAAAATGAAAAAATGGGTCTGAACTGAAAAAGTAAGTTGATGTGTATGCAAAATGTAAAAAATTTATATCAAACAAGACCATTAAAAAAAGAAAACAAAAAACAAGAAACAAATAAAAATAAAACAAAAAAAAAATATATTGCAAAACAGCATGAAGTTTTTAATAAAAAAATAAGGGGATTTGTAAAATAATTTTGATCAAAAAAAGTACAACCATCCCCCACGTCAAGGGAACCCTTTTTGGGGGCAGTCCCCCTCTAATATTAAAAACCTTTCCACTTGTCAAGTGATAAAGT
>JARQOD010001221.1:0-63195 GCA_033576555.1 Oophaga sylvatica
GGTGGGGGATTTCCCTTTACCTTACCCTGCTGACCTGCCGCCACACCTAGACGGCAGCGTCACCGAGGTCAGGAAAGGAGCTATGCATCCGATTTTTTGCATCTGAATGCAGCCTTTCAAAACACTACAGACTTTTAAAGATCAAGTTACTGCTGGTCTGTTGAGCAAAAACATACTTGAACTCAGCAGTAAAATTGATAGATGCAGTCAGATGCAAACTTGTCGCCGAGAACTGTTTTTTTCAGTCAGTTCTCAAGCACATGGAAATCTAACTCCTGACCTGCAGATGCATGTGATGGAAGGCTGCCACACGCTCTAGCGCAGACAATGTCCCAAGCCCATCCACCTACCCACCAAATTCAAACACCTTCCCCACTTCAACCTCCACCCATCCAGCTGCACCTATTCACCTGCCACACATTCAGCTGCCGCACATTCAGCTGCCGCACATCCAGCTGCCGCCTATCCACCTGCTGCACATTCAGCTGTAGCACATTCAGTGGCAGCCAGCAAGCTGCCAGCCAGCAAGCTGCCGCCCATCCTCCATAACACTCCTTCCCATTTCAATATTCCCATATTTTAGTTCCCCCTTTCCGTTTTCACCCTTAACTTCACCGACCCCATCCCACAACACCTCACCGTTTCCTCCCACAAACCTCTTCTGCTCCTCAACTTCCTTCCCAACCTCATGTTTTCCCTCCACTTCTGATCCTACCCAACCTGCTGTTGCGTCCCCCACTATCGACGTGGTCCACCCTGTCAGCCCCTCCGCTAGTAATCTCCACCCAAACAGTACACCTCTTTGTAAATATGTATATATTGTATGTAGTGCTGTGTATGTATATATTGTACAGAGTGTGTGAATGTATATATTGTATATAGCAATAATAAGTAAAATGATGTGCACACTGTATAAATGATGATGGTGTGGCTGAACAATAATGTCCAATATCGTAGAGAAATCAGCCGCACTCGGTATTGAGTGTGAAGAAAATAAAGTTTCATTTATTAAGTCACTGAACTGGACAAACAAAACAACTGTGTGATATGTGCACAGAACGGACAAACCTGATGGGTTTAACGTTTCGACCATACGTGGTCTTTTTCAAAAACCTCGCTGAAAATGCAGAGTGTGAGGGAGGATAGGCAGGAAACAAAGAGCGGTCCGTCCAGTAATATCTGATGTTAACATCAGATATTACTGGACGGACCGCTCTTTCCTTACAGACCAGCCTGCATGGGATTTGTTTCCTGCCTATCCTCCCTCACACTCTGCATTTTCAGCGAGGTTTTTGAAAAAGACCACGTATGGTCGAAACGTTAAACCCATCAGCTTTGTCCGTTCTGTGCACATATCACACAGTGTTTGTTTGTCCAGTTCAGTGACTTAATAAATGAAACTTTATTTTTTCACACTCAATACCGAGTGCGGTGATTTCTTACTATATTGTATATAGTGCTGTGAATGTATATATTGTATAGAGTGCTGTGAATGTATATAGTGCTGTGAATTGTATATATTGTATAGAGTGCTGTGAATGTATGTATATATTATAGAGTGCTGTACATTTCTGTATATATAACTTTTGACCAATCTTTTTGAAAATGTTTGTGAAAATAAAAATGAAACTTTTTTTGAAAAATAAAATTTATTTTGTTTCAAAAAATGTAATGTCTTTTTTTAATAAGTGTTTACAACATTAAGGTTATAACACAATCAACAATAGGGTACAGATAAACACACACACACATCACAAAAGGGGTAATAAAATTATACAATACAGAATTCTGTAAGGATAGCAATGCAGAGTATATTAAAGAAAAAATATATTACACCATCTCATCCTGCCAGTCCACCCTTCCATCAGGAGACATAAAATAGTCCGCAAACTTTTCACGCATTTGGGCCACAGATCCAGAACTCCTGAAACTAATGTTCGTTTAGTCCTGCAATGTGGTCCCAGGCATATCTTCATCCATGTTGACATGTTCCTTTGAGATCACAAAATTGTGCAGGATCACACATGCCTTCACACATGGTCCACTGTCTCGCTTTGTAATTTAATAGCAGTCAGCAGCACCCTCCATTTGGCTGTTAAGATCCCAAAAGCGCATTCAACAACTCGTCTAGCCCTTGTTAAACGGTAATTAAAATTTTTTTTCTTTGGGTCAATCCATGGCTGCCATAAGGTTTCAATAAATGTGTTGATAGCTGAAAGGCCTCATCTCCCCACACAGACAAAGGGCAATGCAGGGCCAGAGGTTCCAGGGAGTGGTTTGGCGGTGGAAACTGGAAAGTATCTCCATATAGCGACGTCCCATAGGCGAATTCTTAAACACCTGGAGTCATTTGAACGCCCATATGCACCAATATCAACAGCAATGAACTTGCATTGGCGTCAGCAATGCCCATAAGTACTATAGAGAAAAACATTTTATAGTTAAAAAAAAGAGATCCGGATCCAGTGGGTTTGACAATTCTGATGTGTTTGCCATCCACGGCACCAAGACAGTTGGGAAACTGGCAGATATCCATGAATGGTTCTGCAATTTCTACCCATCTCTGCTGTGTTGGCTCTGGGAGGAATTCATTGTGCAAAACATCCCACAGTGCCTGGCAGGTTTCTTTCACAATACCGGAGATAGTGGAAATGCCAAGCCGGTACTGAAAGTGCAGAGATGAAAATGATTCCCTGTAGCAAGAAACTGCAAAAAAAAGGGTAAGACAATAATTAAATTATAAGCTCAGCAACAAGAAAAAAAAAAAAAAACACCAGCAAAAAAATTTAAAATACACCAAAAAAAATTTTTTATCCAAAAAAAAATAAAATAAAAAATTGAAACATGTGAAGAATTTTTTTTTTTAAAAAAAACCTTACCTAATTGTCACCATCAGCGCTCTGCTGGAGATATTGCAAACCGAAGTACAGTGTCCTGTCTCCGAATTCTGTCTTCAATACGTGCAACCAAAACCTCAAATTTTCAGCTCGCATTCTTACATAGTTAAAAAACTTGCTGGGGTTCAGCCGTAACTCCATATACAAGGTGGAATACACCCCACGGGTCATCCGCCTCGCATTTATGGGATGGATCCACATCCGTCTCTGCCGACGACGCAGGATCCGCTGTCTGGCTTCCTCCTTCTCCTGAACAATCCTTGCCAAACGATTGCCCCTCACTCTAAAAATCCTCGCAAATCTTCTCCATATTCTCAAAAATAATCTCCATCTCCATCGCTGCCACTTGCTCAAAACCCTTTCAAATAATATGGTGTAAATACACCCTATTTATACTTTCCACATAGTTACCAGTAGCCAATCACAGTACAGAGTATTTTACATTTTAGCCAATCATGATGGAGATCTCCCTTCTGAATAACGGATCGTCAAAGGCGGATGTAACGGATGGGAAAAACGGATGAAACGGAGTCAACGGATCCGCTATTTAGGCGGAAACCGTTAACGGACCCGCCAAAATAGCGGATCCGTTGACTCCGTTATTCACTTTTTTGACGGATCCACCACGAAGTCAGATTCTGACTGACGTCGTACGACTGAAGTGTGAAAGAGGCCTTATATGTATGTTCTGTATGTTGTGTTGTATGTTATATGTATGTTATGTGTTATTTATATGTATGTTCTGTATGTTATGTGTTATGTTATGTATGTTCTGTATGTTATGCGCTGTATGTTACATGTATGTTTTGTGTTATACGTATGTACTGTATGTTATGTGTTGTATGTTATTGTATGTTCTGCATGTTATGTGTTATATGTTATATGTATGTTCTGTGTTGCATGTTATATGTATGTTCTGTATGTTATGTGTTGTATGTTCTGTATGTTATGTGTTGTATGTTTATATGTATGTTCTGTATGTTATGTGTTATATGTATGTTATGTGTTGTATGTTATATGTGTGTTCTGTGTTGTATGTTATATGTATGTTCTGTATGTTATGTGTTATATGTATGTTTGTATGTTATGTGTTATATGTATGTTATGTGTTGTATGTTATATGTATGTTATGTGTTGTATGTTATATGTATGTACTGTATGTTATGTGTTGTATGTTATATGTATGTTCTGTGTTGTATGTTATATGTATGTTATGTGTTGTATGTTATATGTTCTGCATGTTATGTGTTGTATGTATATGTATGTTCTGTGTTGTTGTTTATGTCTGCATGTTATGTGTTGTATGTTATATGTATGTTCTGTGTTGTATGTTATAAGTATTGTGAGACAGTGAAGGAATATGTGGTGAATGAGTGTATATTTCACCTAAGTACCTTGCTGACTGGTATGAGCGAAATGTGTGGCTTTGTAAACCTGGTGGTAAAGAAAGGTCACTACACCTGCCATTCAGTACACGCTTGCAGCTCAGCCTGAATCCACTCAGGTGTTGATTAGGAAGCCAGAAGTAGGTGCTTGGGAGCACAGTCAGAGAGCTCATTCAGTCTGGACAAGGGGTCCAGACACAGAAGGTGTCTCCAAGAGTGTGGGAGCTGTCTTTAGCCCGGACACAGGGAGGTGTCCTGGCACAAGGAAGCAGTCTCTAAGAGTGTGAGCTATCTCAGTCTGGGTGCAGGAAGTACCCCGGACACACGAGTAGTCGCAGTGAGAATCCGTGCGAATAGCGACTGAATAGGAGGTGACCTCTCTCAAGTTGGATATTGGAGTTGCCTTCGGACATAAAGAGGAGTGTCTGTGAAACTCCATACTGGTAACATATGTGATATGTGTTGTTTTGGGCACAGATGGTAGAGTCTGGGTCCCGGATAGAGAGGGCCATCTATTTAAGTGTAATTTAGTGGCTAGACAAGCCCAGGTTTTCTGTTTATGATTTTTTTTATCTGTGTGCTGTGGACTTTAATAAAACTGGTTGAGGCCCAGTTTCACCAAACTGCTGTCTGAATGAACTGTTTCGTGCCATTCTGTCTACCCAGACAGCGATCCTAGAGCTAAACCCCCCGGAAAGCTACAATTGGCGGAGAATGCTGGGCAGCGCAGGGTCCTGGTACAGTTAGTGCTGGAGTGTGCATGCAGCACAGTGGCGAGAGACAGCATTAAAGGTGAAGTCTATTGAAATAGCAACAGAAAAAAAAAAAAAAAGTGTGTGTCAGCAGAAACGTCTGTTTGGAGCAGTCTGGAGAGACAGGGCCCTGATAGGGTCTGCAGAAAGAAAATGTATGCACAGCAAAGCTGAACTTGTTGTGAAAATGACTGTGGAATGTGCAGCAGCAAAAGAAAAGTTTGTGGAGCAGTCTTAAAGAGACAGTAGCCCTAATAGACTTTGCAAAGGAAAAAAAAAAAAAGTGTTTGCACAGCAGGCTGAATTTTTCGGAGAAAAAAAAAAAGCTGTGTAGTGTGTATGTCTTGAGTGAAGACTACAGTTGTTAAGACAGAGAAGTCTGACAGCATGGATGACAGCATGGAGGCGCTGTTTGAACAAATGGCACAAGTTAATGTGCAACATAAGACTGCTGTGATTGAGACAGATGAGTCCGGCAGTATGGAGGAGCTCATTGAGTACCTGGTGCAGGCCCACGAAGCATGCAGCAGAGCATGGAGCAGCAGCGCCTGCAGCACCGGCAGCAATTCCTGCAGCAGCAGAGAGAATAACCGGGTGTTGGAGCAGATTGCAGCTCTCAGCACCTCGTCCAGAAGTAGTGTTGTGAAGGTACCTGCGTTGTCCGCTGTAAAGAGGGCGGTAAGACGGTCCTTGAAAAAGATGACACCTCGTGATGATGTGGAGGTATATCTCACTAGGTTTGAGAGACTGGCAGAGAAGGAGAAATCTGCCCCTATCTGAATGGGCCATGATGGTCGCACCCTATCTGATTGGAGTGCCCAGGTGGCATATGCTGACCTGAGCGAGCAGGACAGCCAAGACTATTGGCAAGTTGAAAGCGGAGATTCTTATCCGGCTGAGTGTTACGGTGACAGCCCGGCCAGGGGAGTTCGTGACTGGAGATACAGTTGGGAGTCTGCAGTCAGCAGGCTGATTATGGAGTTGAAAAGGTGATAGTGGACCGCTACACCCAAGCACGTCCTCCTGAGGTACAGCCGTCTGAGAGGTCGTCACTTCGGAGTTCCCGGACGCTGAACTCTCGCGGTAAGAGCGTTCCAGCTGTTGGGGACATGGGGTATGCTGATAAGCGGGTTCAGGCCCGAGGGGACATGTGGGTGGGAGAGTGTGATGGACAGTGTTGGAGCTGGCGTGAAATTGCAGCCAACTGTCCAATAGAGGGGGAGCCTATGTGTTGTGATGATGGCAGATCCCTCTCTCCCTGCGCAGAGCCTGTGTGTGTGTCCACCTCAGCCGAAGAGACTGGACCACAGGGTCCCCGGTGGTTGTAAGTGACTGCCAGCACAGGCCCTCTTGGACTCAGAGAGTCCAGTGACTTCCGTATGTGACAGCCTGATTGAAAGGGACTTCATCCCTGATAAGCACCTGAGTATGGTGGGGCATCCATGGAGACACCAAAGTCTACCCAGAGACTGCCGTGGACTTGGTCCCCAAACTCGGGGAGGTTTCATGTGAAGTGGGGGTAGTGAAGACCCTGGTGCACCCCGTTATATTGGGTAATGACTTTCCCCGGTCTAAGGATCTCTGGGGGAAGGGTGTTTCTGATGGACAGTGTGATGAAGCTCCTACTGAGGGTGCGCAGTCCCGAGGGGCGGAGCACAGTGCTAGTGGGCCGTTAAACTTATGTGATAATGATGATGACCATGATAATATTGATAATGATAATGATGATCATGATACTGATGATGACCGTGATAAAGATGACATTTCTTTGCAGGTGATGTTGGGAGACGAGGATGGTGGTTCTCGGGAACCGAGTGTCCCTGACCTGCCTGGCTCCTGTGACAATTTTGGGAGTGAGCCGGTGCGAGACCCCACTCTTAAAACGGCACAGGAAAATGTAATTGTTCTGAGTGAGGTTCCCAAGAGCCTGGCTCTGAGGAGAGGTTTCCTCATGCTGCCATGAACAATAACCTATTGTATAGGGACACTGAAGTCCAGGGAGAGGTCGTGAGTCAGCTCCTAGTACCTGAGCTATATAAAAGTATAGTGCTGGGGTTGTCACAGAGTCACATACTTGAGGGACCAGATGGTGAAGTTAATGTTGTGGATGACATGTTAACTAAGGTTCCAGATCAAGATGTGAATGAAAATGAATTGTATAACCCTGACAGTAAGCAGGATGTGAATGAAAATGAATTGTAAACCCTGACAGTAAGCAGGATATGAATGAAAATGAATTGTATAACCCTGACAGTGAGCAGGATGTGAATGATAATGAAGTGTATAGCCCTGATAGTGAGACAGATGTGGCTGAGAAAACGGGGTCAGATAGTGATAGTGAATTATCTGATGACCATAAAGCAACCAGTGCAAGTGAGAAGGCATGGTAGCAGAGGAGATTGAGAGTCCTGAGAGGAAGGCTGAGGCTGACCTTGCAGTCGGACGGAGGATGGCTTCTGAAGGTGTTGTACAGTTGGCCGGTTCCCTGGCGAAGACTAAGGTGAAAGACAGGACTCTGAAACTGAACACAGCAAAAGTGGATGCTGTTGAAAATGAGAAGTTATCAATGTATGGTGTGGATCTGCATCAGGCCAAGGACTCTGAAGGTGACGCTGCAGAGGTGGAGAAAGCCATGGAAGTGGTGGACACCAGGCCAGGTGCCTCACCAGAGGCTGATGTCTCAAGTGAAGCTGTGAGGAACAAGACTGAAGAAACGGCCGAAGTAGTAAAAGACGTCCAACAGCTACAGGAGAAGATGCGTCTCCATGAGGTCTCTACCAAAGACATGAAGACTGATATTGTTGCATTGCGCGAGCAGCTGCAACAGTGTAAACTGGATGTGTTATCTCTTCGCCGGGAACGGGAGCGGTGCAGCAGTTGCTACAGAGAGTACGAAGTGACAGGGAAAGTGTATACAGTACCTTGCAAGATCAAGAAAAAATGGTTGCACAGGTACCAGAGGAATTAAGTGCTTCTCAGAAAAAATTTCAAACTGTGATGAAGGAGCGTGATGAGAACCATGAGTACCTTCTTGAAAAGGACAATGAAGTAAAAGGAAGGATACAGGGAGTCTCTTCATTGCGAGAGCAAAGGCCGCAATTATACGAGGAGGTGAAAGCAGAAAAGATGATGAGCCTTGACTTGTTAGAAGATGTGGATCTCCTGGAGAAAGAAGTAAGAGCTCTGCGTCTTATGCAAAGTGAGCCTGTACAAGAAGAGGAGCTTAAATTCTGTGAAATAGAATTTACGAACCAACTGATATTTAAAAAAATAGATGTGCTAAAAAAGTTCAGGGGGAATTAGAGAAAAGTGAAAAACCCCCTATACCTTCTGGGACAGTTGGTGACACAGGGTCAGTGCCCCAAAAACAGGAGGTACGAAAGTTTCTGAGGAAGAATCAGCAGAGCTGTTCTGACGTGCCTGGTCGTACTTATCTGGTGAGCCACTATACCGAGACTGAGGCTGGCACTAAAGTCAAGATGAAACAGTGCAGGATACCCGAGGCCCGCAGAGAGTATAGGCCTGGGGGGTACAGGGTAGTGCGGATGCTTCAGATGAAGAGAAAACTGATGTTGGCTATGACAGTGGTGAGGATGAAGCTGATGAGGGCCATGACTGGTCCAGAGTTCACTGTCTCTGTTGGATTGTTGACCAGCCCTCCGGTCTGGATGACCAGCCCTCCGGTCTGGAGAAGAGGGAGGGATATGTGAGACAGTGAAGGAATATGTGGTGAATGAGGTGTATATTTCACCTAAGTACCTTGCTGACTGGTATGAGCGAAATGTGTGGCTTTGTAAACCTGGTGGTAAAGAAAGGTCACTACACCTGCCATTCAGTACACGCTTGCAGCTCAGACCTGAATCCACTCAGGTGTTGATTAGGAAGCCAGAAGTAGGTGCTTGGGAGCACAGTCAGAGAGCTCATTCAGTCTGGACAAGGGGTCCAGACACAGAAGGTGTCTCCAAGAGTGTGGGAGCTGTCTTTAGCCCGGACACAGGGAGGTGTCCTGGCACAAGGAAGCAGTCTCTAAGAGTGTGAGCTATCTCAGTCTGGGTGCAGGAAGTACCCCGGACACACGAGTAGTCGCAGTGAGAATCCGTGCGAATAGCGACTGAATAGGAGGTGACCTCTCTCAAGTCTGGATATTGGAGTTGCCTTCGGACATAAAGAGGAGTGTCTGTGAAACTCCATACTGGTAACATATGTGATATGTGTTGTTTTGGGCACAGACTGGTAGAGTCTGGGTCCCGGATAGAGAGGGCCATCTATCTAAGTGTAATTTAGTGGCTAGACAAGCCCAGGTTTTCTGTTTATGATTTGTTTTTATCTGTGTGCTGTGGACTTTAATAAAACTGGTTGAGGCCAGTTTTCACCAAACTGCTGTCTGAATGAACTGTTTCCGTGCCATTCTGTCTACCCAGACAGCGATCCTAGAGCTAAACCCCCGGAAAGCTTACAGTATGTTATGTGTTGTATGTTATATGTTCTGCATGTTATGTGTTGTATGTTATATGTATGTTATGTGTTGTATGTTATATGTTCTGCATGTTATGTGTTGTATGTTATATGTATGTTCTGTGTTGTATGTTATATGTATGTTCTGTATGTTATGTGTTGTATGTTCTGTATGTTATGTGTTGTATGTTTATGTATGTTCTGTATGTTTGTGTTGTATGTTATATGTATGTTCTGTATGTTATGTGTTATGTTATGTGTATGTTCTGTATGTTATGCGCTGTATGTTACATGTATGTTTGTGTTATACGTATGTACTGTATGTTATGTGTTGTATGTTATATGTATGTTCTGCATGTTATGTGTTATATGTTATATGTATGTTCTGTGTTGCATGTTATATGTATGTTCTGTATGTTATGTGTTGTATGTTCTGTATGTTATGTGTTGTATGTTATATGTATGTTCTGTATATTATGTGTTATATGTATGTTATGTGTTGTATGTTATATGTGTGTTCTGTGTTGTATGTTATATGTATGTTCTGTATGTTATGTGTTATATGTATGTTCTGTATGTTATGTGTTATATGTATGTTATGTGTTTGTATGTTATATGTATGTTAGTGTTGTATGTTATATGTATGTACTGTATGTTATGTGTTGTATGTTATATGTATTTCTGTGTTGTATGTTATATGTATGTTATGTGTTGTATGTTATATGTATGTTCTGCATGTTATGTGTTGTATGTTATATGTATGTTCTGTGTTGTATGTTATATGTATGTTCTGTATGTTATGTGTTGTATGTTCTGTATGTTATGTGTTGTATGTTATATGTATGTTCTGTATGTTCTGTGTTGTATGTTATATGTATGTTCTGTGTTGTATGTTATATGTATGTTCTGTATGTTATGTGTTATATGTATGTTCTGTATGTTATGTGTTATATGTATGTTATGTGTTGTATGTTATATGTATGTTATGTGTTGTATGTTATGTGTATGTACTGTATGTTATGTGTTGTATGTTATATGTATGTTATGTGTTGTATGTTATATGTATGTACTGTATGTTATGTGTTATATGTATGTACTGTATGTTATGTGTTATATGTATGTTATGTGTTGTATGTTATATGTATGTTCTGTGTTGTATGTTATATGCATGTTCTCAATGTTATGTGTTGTATGCTATATGTATGCTGTGTTGTATTTTATATGTATGTTCTGTGTTGTATGTTATATGTATGTACTGTATGTTATGTGTTGTATGTTATATGTATGTTATGTGTTGTATGTTATATGTATGTACTGTATGTTATGTGTTATATGTACGTTCTGTATGTTCTGTATGTTCTGTTTGTTGTGTTATATGTATGTTGTGTTATATGTATGTTCTGTAGTTCTGTGTTGTATGTTATATGTATGTTCTGTATCTTATGTGCTGTATGTTATATGTATGTTCTGTATGTTATGTGTTATATGTATGTTCTGTATGTTATGTGTTATATGTATGTTATGTGTTGTATGTTATATGTATGTTATGTGTTGTATGTTATATGTATGTTCTGTATGTTATGTGTTGTATGTTATATGTATGTTCTACATGTTATGTGTTATATGTATGTTCTGCATGTTATGTGTTGTATGCTGTATGTATGTTCTGTATGTTATGTGTTGTATGTTATATATATATATATATATATATATTGTTCTGTATGTTATGTGTTATATGTATGTTCTGTATGTTATGTGTTGTTTGTTATATGTATGTTCTGTATGTTATGTGTTGTATGTTATATGTATGTTCTGTATGTTGTGTTATATGTATGTTCTGTATGTTATGTGTTGTAAGTTATTTTGTATGTTCTGAATGTTATGTGTTGTATGTTATATGTATGTTCTGCATGTTATGTGTTATATGTATGTTCTGTATGTTATGTGTTGTATGTTGTATGTATGTTCTGTATGTTATGTGTTGTATGTTATATATATATATGTTCTGTATGTTATGTGTTATATGTATGTTCTGTATGTTATGTGTTGTATGTTATATGTATGTTCTGTATGTTATGTGTTGTATGTTATATGTATGTTCTGTATGTTATGTGTTGTATGTTATATGTATGTTCTGTATGTTATGTGTTGTATGTTATATGTATGTTCTGTATGTTCTGTTTTGTATGTAATATGTATTTTCTGTATGTTATGTGTTGTATGTTAAATGTATGTTCTGTATGTTATGTGTTATATGTATGTTATTGTATGTTTGTTATGTTATGTCTGTATGTATGTTATGTGTTGTATGTTATATGTATGTTATGTGTTGTATGTATATTATGTTCTGTATGTTATGTGTTTATGTATGTTTTGTATGTTATGTGTGTTATATTGTATGTTATGTGTTGTATGTTATGTATGTTCTGTATGTTATGTGTTGTATGTTATATGTATGTTCTGTATGTTATTGTTATATGTATGTTCTGTATGTTATGTGTTATATGTATATGTTTGTATGTTATGTGTTGTATGTGTTAATGTATGTTCTATGTATGTGTTGTATGTTTATATGTATGTTCTGTATGTTATGTGTTGTATGTTATATGTATGTTCTGTATTATGTGTTATATGTAGTTATTGTATGTTTATGTATGTGTTATGTATGTTTGTTGTTATGTATGTATGTTTGTATGTATGTATGTTTTATGTATGTTTATGTATGTTTGTATGTTATGTTGTTCTGTATGTTATGTGTTGTATTAATGATGTATGTGTTTAGTTATATGTATGTTCTGTATTTATGTGTATTATGTATGTTCTGTATGTTATGTGTTTTATGTTTTTATTATGTATGGTTATTATTCTGTATGTTATGTGTGTATGTTATATGTATGTTTGATGTTTATGTGTGTATGTTATATGATGTTATGTATGTTAGTTCTGTATGTATGTGTAATGTATGTTCTGTATGTTATGTTTGTATATAGTATGTTCTGTAGTATGTGTAATGTTGTTCGATGTTATGGTTTATGTATATGTTGTCTGTATGTTATGTTGTATGTTATATGTATGTTCTGTATGTTATGTGCTGTATGTATGTTATGGTTGTGTTTAATGTATTTGTTGATGCTATATGTATGTTCGTATTTATTGTTATAGTTTATGTATGTTTGTATTTATGTGTTAGTATGTTAGTGTTGTAGTTAATGTATGTTCTGAGTTATGTGTTATATGTTGTATGTAGTGTTATAGTTTTGTATGTTATGTGTTGTAGTTATATGTATGTTCTGTATTATGTGTATTGTAGTTAGTGTTTATGTTATATGTATGTTCTGTATTTATGTGTAATGTATTATGTTCTGTATTATGTTTTATGTATATGTATGTTATTGTTGTTTTTATTATGTTTATGTATGTTTGTTTGTATGTTATATGTATGTTATGTGTTGTATGTATATGTATGTTCTGTATATTATGTGTTATATGTATGTTTTGTTGTATGTTATTATGTATGTATGTTTTAATGTTATATGTTATGTTGTATTTATGTTTATTATGTTATGTGTTATATGTATTTCTGTATTTATGTTTATATGTATGTTCTGTATATTTGTTTATGTATTATGTGTTGTATGTTATATGTTGTTTTATGTTAATTTATTGTATGCTTATGTATGTCTTATGTATGTTCGTATGTTGTTATGTATGTTCTGTTGTTATGTTTGTATGTTATGTTCTGTGTTATATGTATGTTTGTGTTGTATGTATAGTATGTTCTGTATATAGTTGTTAATGTTGTATGTTCTGTATTTTGTATGTATGTATTTTGTTTTCATTCACACATTACCAGATGATGGACTACTACTGTCCCATCATTGGCTAATGTGTCAGTCACTGTTATTAGCAGCTAGCCGATGGATTGTAGTCCATCGACGATGCTGCATATAACACACACAAGCAAGCAGAGCCTCGCACATACTCAGATCACGCACAAACACATCTGCAGACCCCCACACAGCCCCGCACACACACACACAATACCAAAGCCGGGCGGCACCGCTCAGCCAATGGCGGGGGATTTTAATCCCGCGCCGCTCATTGGCTGAGCCGGCAGGCCACCAAGTTCATAGACTGTTCCTTTATCGTGTGACCACCAAGGTCAGCGCCTTCACTGTGACATGTAACCAGCAAGATTTGTTAGAGGAAAGGATTTCTCAGGCACTCCAGTGAAGTTGGTGAAAATGATTATTAGTTTATTCAAGCAAAAAGTGCAGCTAAAAACAGGGGAGTGAATTTAAAAACCTGACTCGTTTCTGGCGTAATTCTGCATATGAAAAAAAGCAAATAAACAACTATATATAGTAAATGCTGACCAATCAACAAGGACAACTTATAATAACATTCTCTATGCGGCATGTGTGAAGACGCACCGACGGACAATGAGATCTGTGGAAAAAGCAAGCGGAAATAGAAACCAATAGATAAGAGATAAAAAACATAAACATAGAAATGAAAAAAATTTTTTTGCTTTTTTTTAATTTTTATTGTGGTGAACTTAATAAATGTAAAATAAATAGTTTCTAAAGTTCATTCCTTTAGGGAATTTGGTGTCCAATTTCAGGATCCAAAAACCGCACTCCAGACAGCAACATAAAATCTAAAAAGTCAATGTATTTTTCCTCATCAGATTATAACAGTACAGATTATGATATGGATACATCTTCTTGTTGTTTTCTCAGTGCCGACAATAGATGCAATTTAAATTTACAACGTAAAAAATCACAGAAAGACCAGAAGAGGGGGCAGGGGTGGTGGAAAAAGATTTCTGGAGAAGATATCCGACACGGAACAGGAGGAAAAGGATCTAATGTGATTATTCTTACTCCCGCTATTTTGTCTGACCTCCAAATCTCTGTTCTTGAAAGGGCTCTCAATTTCATTCCCAGCAAAAACTTTGACCTTTTTCAAACCATAAAGGATGTCAATAAACTAGCCAGATTGTTAGCTGTGAAAAGACATTTTTTTCATGAGGATAATGACGTTACCAGTCATCACCGCTCTTTTTCTATTCCTGATATGTCATCTTTTACCTTCAAAGAACAAAATGCTATTCTAACACTTACTTCCTTATAGGATCGAAAACAACATTCAGGTATGGTTATGGGTCGAGATATTGTAGTAACACACTCCAGTTCCACCTATTATCCAATCCAGGATAGGGTTCCATCTTTAGACCTTTTTCAAACCCTGGTGGAATCACAGCAATATGTCTAGTGGAGAATATAAAGCAGTCCATGATTCACAGCAAAATCTCGATATTACCATCCGATAATCTGTCAAGGGTCGTTGTGTTGCAGTCATGGACACCTCTCTTTATGTTTCATTGATTTCTGATATACTCAATGATCCCTGCACATAAAAGTTGCTCCAGTCGGACCGCACCTCGTCATACAAATGTACTTTGTCCTCTATCTTAGATGAAGGTAAACCAATGTGCATTTTTGAATCACAAACTCCATAGCTTCTACCTGATCATCCCATTCTTCTTATTTTTCATGGTCTTCCCAAAACACATAAAGGTATTTTTCCCCCTACTTTTCGCCCCATCATCTCTGGTATTGGCTCATTAAATGAAAATCTTAGTCAATGGGTCGATGAACATCTCCAACCTTTGCTTTTGAGAATTCCCGTTATCTAAAGGACACAACGGCAGTTTTGCAAGTATTTGACCTTTTCATTTGGAATCGGGATTATAGGTTCATCACATCTGATGTGGTAGTCCTGTACTCCACGATACCCCACCACCTTGCCATTTTAGCCATATGTCACCATTTGGAGAAATACAGAAAATATTCTGATAATTTACAATACATTATTATCAAATCATTGTCTTACCTGTTGTTTCACAATTATTTTATGTTCAATTCACGCTTTTGTCTCCAAGTATTCTGTGCCCCCACAGGCTCCAAATTCTCACCCTCTTTGGCTGTTCTGTATATGTCATGGTGGGAGGAGACATACATTTTTGCTGACAATAATCCTTTTTTGGATAATATGTATTGGTTTGGGAGGTATGTGGACGATTTGATATTTGCATGGCAGGGTGGACTGGAGAGATTCCCTGACTTTCCAGTATATTTGAACAACAATAAATTAAATCTAAAATTCACAGTTAATGCTCCTACTACTGAAACTCCCTTTCTGGATATTTATTTGGTTAATTCAGTGACTAACAGGGTGGAGACATCAGTCTACAGAAAGGAGAATTCAGGTAACACTGTACTGTTAGCCTCGTCCTAACATCCACATACCACATGGGTTATGCTCTGTGGTGAGTTCAACAGGGCCAAACGGATCTGCTCTTCTGAACATTAATTTTTCCAAGAAAGTGAAAAAATTCATGTACGACTAAGGGAGCTGGGATACAACAAACGTGAAATTAAGCGTGCACACACTTTTGTAGCCAACAAACTCAAATCACTTGTACCAAATAAACCTTCATTTGCAAACAAAGACGATTTACCAATTACATTTTCTACCCTTTACAGTTCGCAATTTAATTTAATCAAATCTATCATCTCTTATTTACCTGTCATGAATCAGGACGATATCTTACAAAAGATTATAGCCAAGACTGCAGGTGTGTGGCCAGAAGGGGTACAACTTTAGGTATTTTCCTTTCTCTGAGTCTTTTAAGAAACCCTCACAGAACCAACAATTGGTTATCTGTCAAGGGTTTCTATGAATGCGCTGGAAATAGATGCAATGCATGTGTATTGGACAAAACAAAGCCTTTCAATGGGTCCCAAAACACCGAACGTTATAAAATCCCTTATTAACTGTGATGCACAGTATGTAGTTTATTGTATTACATGCCTTTTATGTGAAGTGTTATATATTGGTTGCACGATCCGCAAACTAAAGAAACGCATAGCAGAGCATGTATCTAACATATATGAATAGCTCCTATTCAGGGGCTTCCAAGCAGTTTGTAAATGTTCATAAAGGTGACTTGACACATTTTGCATTTTTTGGCTTGGAAAAAGTTTCCTGCCCTGAACGAGGTGGAAACTGCCACAAACTCCTCACCATTAGAGAAGCTTTTTTGGATCCTGAAATTGGATACCAAATTCCTCAAAGGAATAAATTTTAGAAACGATTTATTTTACATTTATTAAGTTAAAAAATACAGCAGAAAAAAGGGCAGCACTGCTTACCTGCCCAGAAACCAATAAATAAATAAAAAAACATAAAGAAATGAAAAAATATATATATTTTTTTAATTTTTATTGTGATGAACTTAATAAATAAACTAATAGCAAAGCCACAAAAGAGGACTAAAAATCCTCCAAAAATTCAAAAATACAGCAGAAAAATGGGCAGCACCGCTTACCTGCCCAGATCTTAGAACAAATGCACTACAGCCACTCACCACCTGCCCATTCCTGGAGGGGGTGACTGCTTGGGTAGGTGGTGAGTGGCTGTCGATTTAGTATTTTGCACCTGTGTTGCCAACATCTTGCTATATGGGCTGGCTGCACCCTGTAGTGCATTTGTTCTAAGATCTGGGCAGGTAAGTGGTGATGCCCGTTTTTCTGCTGTATTTGTGGAGGATTTTTAGTCAGCATTTACTATGTACATTTGTCTGTTTTCCTTGATATGCTTATGACTAAGCGCAAAACACAGGTAGTGGAAACAAATAACCAATGTATGCCACTAAATGGTACAAATGAACAACATTTTATTGGTACAAAAATATACAATACTAAATCAGCAAAAGGTTTGCTGAAGGCACCTGATACACATGAATTAAAATTTGCAACAAGCAAATGAATTAAAAAGAGAGGGACTAACTACCATAGGAGTATCTCTCAATCAGCAGTGATGTCCGATAACATATCTGAATGCAAGACATGTAGATATGCCAGCCATATAGTGATGTGACGCATAGACCGCCACTCTTAACAATGCTGGCAACCCTGTCAGGCTTAATCAGTGTAGGGATATAACAGGTTGAAAAAAACACATACCTAGAAGACTGCTGATGTGAACTCCACGGACGTCCCTCTGCCCCGACGCGCGTTTCGCACTGCTTCTTCGGGAGGCGTGTCAGGGCAGAGGGCTATCCGGTATATATATGGTGTCCTAATCAGACAATTGCCAAAACACCTGTTACAAGAAATCGCCAGACTGACACTGATGTTTGCTGCGTCATAATGCAGGTCCTTGTCCTTGAGAATTAATGGCGCATGCGCGGTCACATGGTATCCATCAACCAATGGAGGGAGCAGATAGCGGTCATGTGATCCGAATCTGCCAGGTCCTTTGACAGGAGCAACAACAGACTCGATCACACCGGAGACCGCAATATGAACCCCAGTGGTCCATGTAACCCGCATGCGCACCTTCATCAAGACCAGGGGGGGAAAAATCCATATAGCTGATCACTAGGGGGACTCTATTGAGTGATTAGTGTATAGGCATCGCACGGTGAAGCCCTCCAGAACAATACAAGGGGACAATTAGATCATTAATAATATCAATAATAAAAGAATAATGAAATGAATATTAAATAAAAATAAAAATAAAAATAAACACGATAATCATAATAAATAATAAAAAAACAATAATCACAAGTGTAAATATATACCTAAATATGCATGTGACGTAATTAAATGATGAATTATATTTTATATAAACATTCAATGAATGGCTACATTTCAACACCTATTAAATATTAATGACAATCAAAAATAAGTGATAATAAAATACAATAATATACAAGCGCCCCAATGAGCAGTGAAATGGGGATGAAAGGAAAATATTATATAGTGAACATTAGAATTAATAATTGATCTCTTAAATCGTCCTCAGGAGGAAATTCTTCACAATGCGATGACGTCTCCTTCAAAAGTCTCCATCAATCAAGCTACTTCACCACCATCAATTGAAAACAAGGAACTCCGGACCAAGTACAGGTAAGTAATGGCGTAACCATATAGAAAAATCTAAGGTAAAAATTAATATAATTATAATCAATTCAGACACAATGAAATACGGAAAAACCCCCCACCCTAAAAAGACTCTAAAAGCTATCAAAGAAAGGCGCTAAACCCAGAGCTCTCATTAAGGCCTTGTGGAGTGTGGGTGCCAAGGCGAAAAATCCATTGGCATTCTTTTTTGGCAACCCTCTTTATGAGGTCGCCACCCCTGGGCCCCAAATCCACTTTATCAATGCCTCTAAAAATCAAACTTCTAGAATTGGATTGATGATACCTTCTAAAATGTTTAGGAAGTGTCTTTAGAGACATGATATCAGTGGTGGTCTTGGCCTTTTCGATGTCAATGCAGTGTTCGCGCACCCGAACCCTAAGCTCTCTACTGGTCATCCCCACGTATAATTTGCCACAGGGACACTCCGCACAATAAACCACCCCTTTGGATGAACATGTGACATGGGTCCTGATATCAAATTTCCTGGACTTATCGTGATTATAAAATGTGGAAGTTTTCTTCATATTAGCACACCCCTTGCACATTCCACAAGGAAAAAACCCATGTCTTTCAGGGTATTTATTTTGGGTATTTTTCTCCCTCCTTTTAGGATCATAATAACTATGAACCAATTGGTCCTTCAAATTCGGGGCTCTTCTAGCTACAATCAAGGGAGCACTAGGAAGACATTTTTTCAGAATAGGATCTTTAAACAGAATATTCCAATGTTTGACAAAGATTTTCCTCAAATCTTGCCACCTGCTATTATAATTAGTAATAAATCTTACCTGATATTCATCCTCACTGGATTTCATGAGGGGTTGATTTTTATGCAGTAACTGATCCCTAGATGTATGTTTAGCCCTGATGTATCCTTTTTGAATTGACCTACGGCCATACCCTCTATCTTGAAAACGCTTTTTCAAAATTTCGGATTGTGTCTCAAAAAGAGAATCTTCCGAGCAGATTCTTTTTGCTCTCAAGAATTGACCAATCGGAATTCCCTGTATTGTAGATTTGGGATGTGACGATGTAGCATGCAAGAAAGCGTTGGTGGAAGTGGGTTTACGGAAAATAGTGGTGGATAAACGGCCACTAGGAAGAACAGAAGAACAGAAATAGCCAAATCCAAAAAATCTATCTGACGCCCATGTTTGAAAGTCAGTTTAATATTCTGATCATTGAGATTTAGTCGAGCCATAAAATTCTCAAGGTCCACAATTGGACCCTCCCAGATAAACAATATGTCATCTATATATCGGATCCAATTGTGGACCCGATTAATGCCTTCAATCTCCTCCTCCTGAAAAATGGACCACTCCCATGCCCCCATAAACAGGTTGGCATAGGAGGGGCACATGATGCCCCCATTGCTGTACCCCTCTGTTGAACAAAAATTTTTCCATTAAAAATGAAGGCATTATGAGTCAAAATGAATCTCAATATAGTCAAAATAAACCCTGCCATCTCCTTACTCAAATTGCTGTGACTTAGATATCCCTCAACAGCCTTGAGCCCATTTTGATGTTCTATAGAGGAATATAAGGCCTCGACATCGGCCGTAACTAATACCATATCCTCTGTCAATTGTATATTTTCTAAATGGCCCAAAGCTGCTGTAGTATCCTTGATGAAAGATGGTAATTGTACCACCAAAGGTTTGAGAAAGTATTCAACAATGTCACATATAATTTCGCAAAGTCCCTCATTGGCTGAAATGATAGGTCTCCCTGGAGGGTTAAGGGGTCCTTATGCACCTTAGGAATTAAATAGAAGGTGGCTAGTCTGGGGCTTAATTTTTCATAAATCTCGACCAATTTTTTAGGGATGATGTTGTCTTCAGAGGCTTTTAACAAAATATCAATCAATTCGGCCTTAAATTTTCCCAAAGGGTTAAATGTTAAGGCTTTATATTCTGCCGAATTATTTAAGATTTTGGAGGCTTGTGTCTCGTACATACTGTTCGGCCACACCACTACATTGCCTCCTTTATCAGCCATTTTGAAGACAACATCATCCCACTCTTTAAGTTGTTGTAGGGCCATCCTTTCATCCCTAGTAAGATTGTTGTACATTTTATTTTTAGTTTTCCTAAGTGATTCAATGTCAGTGGATACTATTTTTGTAAAGGTATCCACAGCCGGTACCAAGGATAATGGGGGGAACTTTTTAGATTTATTAATGATCCCCATAGGAAAATCCCTACTTACTTACATGTGCCCCCTCCTATGCCAACCTGTTTATGGGGGCATGGGAGTGGTCCATTTTTCAGGAGGAGGAGATTGAAGGCATTAATCGGGTCCACAATTGGATCCGATATATAGATGACATATTGTTTATCTGGGGGGTCCAATTGTGGACCTTGAGAATTTTATGGCTCGACTAAATCTCAATGATCAGAATATTAAACTGACTTTCAAACATGGGCGTCAGATAGATTTTTTGGATTTGGCTATTTCTGTTCTTCCTAGTGGCCGTTTGTCCACCACTATTTTCCGTAAACCCACTTCCACCAACGCTTTCTTGCATGCTACATCGTCACATCCCAAATCTACAATACAGGGAATTCCGATTGGTCAATTCTTGAGAGCAAAAAGAATCTGCTCGGAAGATTCTCTTTTTGAGACACAATCCGAAATTTTGAAAAAGCGTTTTCAAGATAGAGGGTATGGCCGTAGGTCAATTCAAAAAGGATACATCAGGGCTAAACATACATCTAGGGATCAGTTACTGCATAAAAATCAACCCCTCATGAAATCCAGTGAGGATGAATATCAGGTAAGATTTATTACTAATTATAATAGCAGGTGGCAAGATTTGAGGAAAATCTTTGTCAAACATTGGAATATTCTGTTTACTGATCCTATTCTGAAAAAATGTCTTCCTAGTGCTCCCTTGATTGTAGCTAGAAGAGCCCCGAATTTGAAGGACCAATTGGTTCATAGTTATTATGATCCTAAAAGGAGGGAGAAAAATACCCAAAATAAATACCCTGAAAGACATGGGTTTTTTCCTTGTGGAATGTGCAAGGGGTGTGCTAATATGAAGAAAACTTCCACATTTTATAATCACGATAAGTCCAGGAAATTTGATATCAGGACCCATGTCACATGTTCATCCAAAGGGGTGGTTTATTGTGCGGAGTGTCCCTGTGGCAAATTATACGTGGGGATGACCAGTAGAGAGCTTAGGGTTCGGGTGCGCGAACACTGCATTGACATCGAAAAGGCCAAGACCACCACTGATATCATGTCTCTAAAGACACTTCCTAAACATTTTAGGAGGTATCATCAATCCAATTCTAGAAGTTTGATTTTTAGAGGCATTGATAAAGTGGATTTGGGGCCCAGGGGTGGCGACCTCATAAAGAGGGTTGCCAAAAAAGAATGCCAATGGATTTTTCGCCTTGGCACCCACACTCCACAAGGCCTTAATGAGAGCTTTGGGTTTAGCGCCTTTCTTTGATAGCTTTTAGAGTCTTTTTAGGGTGGGGGGTTTTTCCGTATTTCATTGTGTCTGAATTGATTATAATTATATTAATTTTTACCTTAGATTTTTCTATATGGTTACGCCATTACTTACCTGTACTTGGTCCGGAGTTCCTTGTTTTCAATTGATGGTGGTGAAGTAGCTTGATTGATGGAGACTTTTGAAGGAGACGTCATCGCATTGTGAAGAATTTCCTCCTGAGGACGATTTAAGAGATCAATTATTAATTCTAATGTTCACTATATAATATTTTCCTTTCATCCCCATTTCACTGCTCATTGGGGCGCTTGTATATTATTGTATTTTATTATCACTTATTTTTGATTGTCATTAATATTTAATAGGTGTTGAAATGTAGCCATTCATTGAATGTTTATATAAAATATAATTCATCATTTAATTACGTCACATGCATATTTAGGTATATATTTACACTTGTGATTATTGTTTTTTTATTATTTATTATGATTATTGTGTTTATTTTTATTTTTATTTTTATTTAATATTCATTTCATTATTCTTTTATTATTGATATTATTAATGATCTAATTGTCCCCTTGTATTGTTCTGGAGGGCTTCACCGTGCGATGCCTATACACTAATCACTCAATAGAGTCCCCCTAGTGATCAGCTATATGGATTTTTCCCCCCCTGGTCTTGATGAAGGTGCGCATGCGGGTTACATGGACCACTGGGGTTCATATTGCGGTCTCCGGTGTGATCGAGTCTGTTGTTGCTCCTGTCAAAGGACCTGGCAGATTCGGATCACATGACCGCTATCTGCTCCCTCCATTGGTTGATGGATACCATGTGACCGCGCATGCGCCATTAATTCTCAAGGACAAGGACCTGCATTATGACGCAGCAAACATCAGTGTCAGTCTGGCGATTTCTTGTAACAGGTGTTTTGGCAATTGTCTGATTAGGACACCATATATATACCGGATAGCCCTCTGCCCTGACACGCCTCCCGAAGAAGCAGTGCGAAACGCGCGTGGGGCAGAGGGACGTCCGTGGAGTTCACATCAGCAGTCTTCTAGGTATGTGTTTTTTCAACCTGTTATATCCCTGCACTGATTAAGCCTGACAGGGTTGCCAGCATTGTTAAGAGTGGCGGTCTATGCGTCACATTACTATATGGCTGGCATGTCTACATGTCTTGCATTCAGATATGTTATCGGACATCACTGCTGATTGAGAGATACTCCTATGGTAGTTAGTCCCTCTCTTTTTAATTCATTTGCTTGTTGCAAATTTTAATTCATGTGTATCAGGTGCCTTCAGCAAACCTTTTGCTGATTTAGTATTGTATATTTTTGTACCAATAAAATGTTGTTCATTTGTACCATTTAGTGGCATACATTGGTTATTTGTTTCCACTACCTGTGTTTTGCATTTTGACTGTGGTATATGGCCCTTTATGGGCTCTAATTTTTAGTGGGTATTTCATGTGATTTACTATGACTAAGGGCGCAGTATCGCCAGAAACGCGTCAGGTTTAATCCACTCCCCTGTTTTTAGCTGCACTTTATGTCTGAATAAAGGAACAATCTTTTTCGGCAACCTCCTTGGAGTGCCTGAGAAATCTTTTCCTTTTCTTACTGTTCACGGCTGAGCTCGCCAGCAGGATTTGCACCCACCTGGTTTCATTACTCCTAGCCTCAGCATACAGCTTTCAACACTACAGTGAAGCTCCCTGACCGGCTCTTCTGCATCAAAATTTGTGTCTCTCTCAATGAATCAATCTATCGTACGTGAGTACACAGCATGTAGAGGGCAGACTGTTTTTATGTCAATCATCAGGTTGTAGAATCGTATAAACTATATAGTGGAGATTACATTAAACTGCAGAGCTGTGTACATGTACACAGGGAGCGGGGAGGCTGTTTATTTAGCATACATCTCTGGGCCATGTGCCCGCTGCAATCTATCAAGTCAGATGGAGAAAAACAAAATAAAGGAAAAAGGGGAAGAGTTGACTAGGGCAGAGGGCCGCTAAGAAGAAGGAATGGTGGAGGTTGTCAATTGTTTAATGCTCCAGAATTCAGCAGCTCAGTAACCACAAGCTAGATGACACATCTTATTATACTGTATATGCTACAAGTCAATTTTGTGATATAACTTGCTCTTGAGTTATCGTTTTGGATATGGTAATAAAATATACCTTCATAATAATAAATAATAATAATTTTATTTCTGCAGTACTTTACAGTTCTAAGGACACACTTAAACTATGGATCCTGGGAATTAGGCCGGCGTCACACTGGCGACAGAATCGGACGACTGCAATACGATGAAAAATCGCATTGCAGTCGGACCTATGTTAATCTATGGAGCAGCTCCCAGTATCAGATTTTTTGTGGTCCGTTTTAAACGTCCGTGAGCAATCGCAGCATGCTGCGATTGTCACCGATTGTGGGTCGACTATCGCCAATGCAAGTCTATGGGAGCGATGAAAAATCTGATTACAAACGGACCGCACGTGTGACTTGCGATGAAATCGCATCGGTGTCCTTTAGAAAAGCCGGCAATTCATCCCCGGCTATACTGTAAAATCACACTGACAGCTTTAATAAAGACTAGAAAGAATAGATATACACACATAGAATACAATATATATATATATATATATATATATATAATATGTAATTGTGACATGTATATATATATTTATATTTCCTAGACTTCTACATACTGTAATAGCCGCAAATTCAATTGCCAGCTTCTGTGAAATCACAGAAGCCGACATGAAATGATACATTGTTTCCACACAGTTAACCATGTCATTTCCTGTATTTTGATATTTGTTTAGAACTTACAATTACATGAGTGTATTTGTGCAAAATTTCAGACATGTAGGGGTTAATTAAAGGTGTAAATTCGTTGAAAAAAAATGCATGGGCTCCCGCTGTATTTTCTCCACCAGACAGACAAAGCAAGCGAGTGGGGGCAGATAATAATAGCCTAGGGAGGGTACATTTTTTTGGTGCCCCCCCTGGCTACTAACATCTGCCCCCAGACACCCCAGAAAGGGCAAATCTATAATTAGATTCGCCCTTTCTGGCACTTTGCCCGTCTATTCCCATTGCCCTGTAGCGGTGGCGAATGGGTTAATAATCTTACCTTAATGTCACCTTAGTATTGAAAGGTGACCTTAAGGCAGGTTAATAATTGAGAGCTGTCAATTAGACAACTATCAATTATTAATCCTATTGAAGTAAATTAAAAAAACACAGACACATTAATAAAAATTACTTTTAATGAAATAAAAACACATTTTTTTGACCATCTTTTATTTTACACTTAATCCGTGCAAAGCCATTGATCTCCTAAAATAAAGAAAAAAAAATAAAACAACATTATTCTTACCTATTCCGCCGATCTGTCACGTCCCACGCTGTAATCCTTCACAAAGGGTTAACTAGCTTTGAGCCAAGCAGTGCAAGTAATCCTGCATGCTCAGCTCAAAGCTCCTGAATGAATAAGTTCCTCTCCTGGCGACAGGAGAGGATGTGTTTCATGAATGAAGCTTAATTGATTGTGTCCACTTTCCCTTTAGGTCAGGTCACTGAAGTGAAAGTGCCAATAAATCAATTAAGCTCCATTCATGAATCTATTCCTCTACTTTCGCTGGGAGAGGAACTTATTCATTCATGGGGTTAGAGCTAGTAGACAGAATTATCTCCCTGCTAACTGTAACCTGTTAACCCTTTCTGATGGATTACAGCGTGGGACCTGACTGTACATTGGATTGGTAAGTATGATTTTGCTTTTTTATTTTATTTTTATTACAGGAAATGGTTTTAGCAGGAAAATAAAATATTGTCAAAAACTGTGTGATTATTTCATTAAAATTCTTTTTATTAAACTGTGTGTGTTTGATTTTTCTTTCATACAATAGGATTAATAATTGATAGTTGTCTAATTGACAGCTCTCAATTATTAACCTGCCTTAATGTCACCTTTCAATACTAAGGTGACATTAAGGTAAGATTATTAACCCATTCGCCACCGCTACAGGGCAATGGGAATAGATGGGCAAAGTGCCAGAAAGGGCGAATCTAATTATAGATTTGCCCTTTCTGGGGTGTCTGGGGGCAGATGTTAGTAGCCAGGGGGGGCACCAAAAAAATGTACCCTCCCTAGGCTATTATTATCTGCCCCCACTCGCTTGCTTTGTCTGTCTGGTGGAGAAAATACAGCGGGAGCCCACCATTTTTTTCAACGAATTTACACCTTTAATTAACCCCTACATGTCTGAAATTTTGCACAAATACACTCATGTAATTGTAAGTTCTAAACAAATATCAAAATACAGGAAATGACATGGTTAACTGTGTGGAAACAATGTATCATTTCATGTCGGCTTCTGTGATTTCACAGAAGCCGGCAATTGAATTAGCGGCTATAACAGTATGTAGAAGTCTAGGAACTATAAATATATGTATATATACATGTCACAATGACATGTATATATATATATATATGTGTTCTTTGTGTATATATCTATTCTTTTTTTTGTGATTGAAATACTATTCTTTTGGATCCATTATATGTCAGTTTTGCAAGCCTGCGAGAAATTCTCGCAAGTCGGTATGAAAATCGGATGTTACAAGGTACACACACATGCGACTAAATCGCATCTTTGAAGGAAAATCGGATGCCAGAAGGATGTGTGATGTTTGCATTTTGATCCGACAATCGACCGTCTAAAACGGACCGATTTTTTGTGGTTGTGTGTGACGCCGGCCTTAAGCTGATTGTCCGGGTTAGTGGATTCCAGAGAACTGGTGCAGCACGGGTGAAGTCATGCAGACCTAAGAGGGAGGTTTGGAATATGGAGGATGTCTGTCTTAGATTGTTAGCAGAATAGAGAGTAGGGTAGGATGATAGACAGAGATGATGCAGGAGAAGTAGGGCAGCGCAAAACCATGGAGAGTGATAAGTTTATACTGGACTCTGTGGCGGATGGGCAAACATTGCAATGACTAGCACAGGGAGGAGGCATCGGTGTAGCGACTGTACAGAAATATAAAACCTGGCTTTGGAATTCATGCAGCTTTTCCTGATTATTATAATGATGGATGGACCATACAGGACAAGCACTTTTTTAACTTTTGTGTCTCTCCAACTTCTTTATAGATTATGAGCAGGACCCTCATTCCTTTTAATTGTAGAAGTAATGTGGTACTCTGTAACGTCTCGTTTTGTCTCTATCTATCCCTCCTAAGCTGTAATGTGCTGTGGTATATGTTGTTGCTCTAAATAAAACTATTATTATGTATTTTTTTATTTTTTACACCACCCAAGTTAATACAGACCTCAAACAAACAAAAAAGCCTTAAATAAATATTTATTCCGACTCTAAAGGGTATGCCACACTAAACAAGATCGCTAACGAGATCGCTAAAATACGTCACTATTTAGCAATCTCGTTAGTGACGCTGTTGTGTGTGGCATGTAGCCAGGACGTGGCCCCTGCTGTGATCTCGCTGATCGTTCACTAGAGTTCTGGACCGTATTTTGATCGTTGGCGTCCCGCTGGTGAGCCTATATCGCTGTGTCTGGCACGTTTTGTGAACGATGTGCGCTGTTTTTTACATCGCAAAGTCGTTAAGGAGATCGCTAACCGCTTATGCGTCGTTAACGAGATCGCTAAGTGTGGCAGCTACTAGCGACATTAAAACGATCACAAAAACGATCGCATTAGTATGCGTCGTTATCGTGATCGTTAGCGGGAGCGTTTAGTGTGGCAGTACCTTTAAGTTATATAGTCCTCAGACCATAACCTCTAATTAAATACAGATTCTGATCTCTTCTATTATATACAGAAGGACCAACTCTTTTAATAAAAACAGATAAGACCCTCTTAAAGGGTTGTACCCCGAATTAAAAGTTATTCCCTAACCATAGGCTCAGGGATAACTTATTGCCTTCTTTGGCCTTCAACCAGACTCGTGTGTTCCCTCTCACACTTCTTGCCTTGTGTCAAAACAGTCTGTCCTTCTCCAGATTCTTTTGTTCTGTCCCGACCCTTCTGTACTCTCCAGACAACTCTGCATGCTCCAGAATCCTCTAACTCTCCTCCAGACATATCTGCACTCCTCCAAATCATCTAACTCTCCTGACTCTTTTGTGCTTTTCATACAGTATGTACTTATACATACCCGCTTACCTACTTTGACCTTGCACCAGACCCTTCTGGCTTGTGTCTCTGTCCTCCGTCTTACTCTTTTGTTCTGTTCCGACCTTTCTGTACACTCCACAGAATCCTCTGTAGTCCTCCTCCAGACCTGTCTGTACCTCTCCAGATTATAACTCTCCTCCATTATCTTTTGTGCTTTTCAGACCTTCAATACCTATACATAGCCCTTTCCTACCTTGGACTTCCACCATACTTCCACCATACCCCTCTGTTTCATTCCACACTTCTCTGACTTGTGTCAGAACACTCTGTCCTCTCTAAAATTTCACTGTTTATCCTGACCCTTCTGTAGTTTCTAGACGGCGCTGTCCACTTTACAACCCTCTGGGCCTCCTCCAGACCAATCTGTATTATCTAACTCTCCTCTGGACCATCTTGTCTATCCAAACTGGGTGTCTGAAAAGTACAAAATGTTGTGAAGGAGGACTGAGTGTTCTTAAGCAAGATGGGAGTCGAGAAGAGAGATGAGCTGAAGAAGGAATAGAGGAATCAGAAACATGATAGGTGTCTAGAAGAGACTTACAGTGCCTACAAGTAGTATTCAACCCCCTGCAGATTTAGCTGGTTGACACATGCGGAATTAACTTGGCATTGTGACATTTGTACTGTAGATCAGCCTGGAAGTGGGAAATGCACTGCAGCAAAAAAAATTTTTTTAATTTTTTGATTTTTTTTTTAAAAAACGTTAAAAGTTAATTCAGAGTGTCATTTATTATTCAACCCCTCAAACCACAAGAATTATGTTTGGTCCCCCTAAAGTATTAAGAAGTAGTTCAGGCACCAAGAATAATGAGCTTCACATGTGTGGATTAATGATCTCTTTTGCCAGCCTTTTCTGACTATTTAAGACCCTTCCCAAACTTGTGAACAGCACTCATACATGGTCAACATGGGGAAGACAAAGGAGCATTCCAAGGCCATCAGAGACAAGATCGTGGAGGGTCTCAAGGCTGGCAAGGGGTACAAAACCCTTTCCAAGGAGTTGGGCCTACCTGTCTCCACTGTTGGGAGCATCATCCGTAAGTGGAAGGCTTATGGAACTACTGTTAGCCTTCCACTGCCTGGACAGCCTTTGAAAGTTTCCTCCCGTGCCGAGGCCAGGCTTGTCCGAAGAGTCAAGGCTAACCCAAGGACAACAAGGAAGGAGCTCCGGGAAGATCTCATGGCAGTGGGGACATTGGTTTCAGTCAATACCATAAGTAACGTACTCCACCGCAATGGTCTCCGTTCCAGACGAGCCCGTAAGGTACCTTTACTTTCAAAGCGTCATGTCAAGGCTCATCTACAGTTTGCTCATGATCACTTGGAGGACTCTGAGACAGACTGGTTCAAGGTTCTATGGTCTGATGAGACCAAGATCGAGATCTTTGGTGCCAACCACACACGTGAGTTTGGAGACTGGATGGCACTGCATACGACCCCAAGAATACCATCCCTACAGTCAAGCATGGTGGTGGCAGCATTATGTGTGGGGCTGTTTCTCAGCCAAGGGGCCTGGCCATCTGGTCCGCATCCATGGGAGGATGGATAGCACGGCCTACCTGGAGATTTTGGCCAAGAACCTCCGCTCCTCCATCAAGGATCTTAAGATGGGTCGTAATTTCATCTTCCAACAAGACAACGACCCAAAGCACACAGCCAAGAAAACCAAGGCCTGTTTCAAGAGGGAAAAAGTCAAGGTGTTGGAGTGGCCTAGTCAGTCTCCTGACCTTAACCCAATTGAAAACTTGCGGAAGGAGCTCAAGATTAAAGTCCACATGAGACACCCAAAGAACGTAGATAACTTGGAGAAGATCTGCATGGAGGAGTGGGCCAAGATAACTCCACAGACCTGTGCCGGCCTGATCAGGTCTTATAAAAGACGATTATTAGCTGTAATTGCAAACAAGGGTTATTCCACGAAATATTAAACATAGGGGTTGTATAATAATTGACCCACACTTTTATGTTTAAAATTTATTAAAATTCAACTGAGCAACATAACTTTTTGGTTTGTAAGATTTATGCTTCTGTTAATAAATCCTACTCTCGTTTGCAGTTTGAAGGCTCTAACTTATTTGCATCTTATTTGCATCTGCAAACCAGCTAAATCTGCAGGGGGTTGAATACTACTTGTAGGCACTGTAGATGCTCTGGGTAGAGGGCCTGGAGGAGGAAAAAAGGGTTCTTAATCAAGTTGCAAGTTTAGAAGAGAGATGTTTTGTATAGTTGATCTGGTGGAGGAATAGAGGGGTTTAAAGTAAGATAGGAGTCTAGAAGAGAGTTAGATGATCTGGATAGAGCAGTGTTTCCCAAACTCCAGTCCTCACAGCCCCCAAAAGATCATGCTTTCAGGATTTTCTTAATAATTCCATCAGCTGTGCAATACTATTAAGGCATCAGAAACTACCACAGGTTTTCTCACATGTGTAATACTAAGGAAATCCTGAAAACATGATGTATTGAGGGGCCTTGTGGCCGGGGTTTGGGAAACACTGGGAGAAAAGATCTAGAGGAGGAATAGAGGGGTCTGAAGAATAAATAAGTGTTGGGATAAAAGAGAGGAGTCATATGGACAGACAATTCTAAATGTAGACATAGGAGTCAGGAGGAGGATTCGGAGACTAAACATGGTCACAGAAGGGTCTGAAGGGTTCTGAGAAGAGCAGATATACTGGAGAGGACACAGCAGTTTGGTAGCACTTTATCCCCCTCTTTCCCAACAAAATACCGTAAGCATTCACAACTGCTGCACTTTAGTAAAATATGATATAACCAGACAATGAATCGTTATCACTATTTGGGTGTTACCCTCCAGCATCTTGCTTGGAGGATTGAACACTGGTCTCCACAATCCTTAATGGTGAGTGCACAGTGCCTGCTCCAGGAAGCTAGATGCTTCTCTGCTTTCCTGAATGTGTCATTTTAAAGCTTGTGGAAAAGGGAGTTTAGCATTGAATAAACAGCGTCTCAGCTTACTGACCAGTTGAGTCTCTGGCTAACAATGAAGACAACTACAAATGATCAGCTTGCCACTGAGGTTCGGAGTATTGCTACCTATCTTGCAGGGTTGCCGGTTGTGGAACCTAGGATCCCCATGCCAGATTTATTTTTGGGGGATCGAGCTAAATTTCTGAATTTCAAAAATAACTGTAATTTGTTTTTTGCCTTAAAACCTAAGTCCTCAGGGAACGCAGCACAGCAGGTTCAAATTGTCATCTCTCCTGCGCGGCGATCCTCAGGATTGGGCTTTTTCCCTGACACCTGGGGACCCTGTTTTGAGTAATGTTGATGCATTTTTTCTGACTCTGGGGTTATTGTACGATGAACCTAATGTCACTGATCAAACTGAAAAAACCTTGTTGGCATTAAATCAGGGGCTTGAGGACGCTGAGTTGTACTGTCAGAAATTCCAAAAGTGGGCAGTCCTGACCAAATGGAATGACGATGCTTTGGCAGCCCTTTTTCGGAAGGGTCTGTCAGAGAATGTAAAAGATGTTATAGTGGGTTTCCCTGCTCCCTCTGGTCTCAATGATTCTATGTCATTAGCGATTCAAATTGACAGACGTTTGCGTGAGCGTAGAGGTATGCGTGGAATAGTGTTGCCTTGTGAACCAGCTTCTGAACCCATGCAGTGTGATAGAGTGGCTTCTGGGGCACAGCGTCATGAGTTTTGAAAACGCAATGAGTTATGTTTCTACTGTGGTGACGCCTCTCATGCTATTTCAGTCTGCCCTAAGAGGGGAAGACGTTTTGCACGCTCAGTTGTCTTGGGTAGTGTTCAGACTAAATTTCTGTTGACTGTTACCCTGATTTGCTCCCTGTCCACATTTTCTGCTCAGGATTTTGTTGATTCGGGAGCCGCTATTAACCTGATGGATTTTGATTTTGCTAAACGTTGTGGGTTTCCCTTGATACCCCTACGGAAGTCTATTCCCCTACTGGGGATTGATTCTACCCCTTTGGCTGAGAATAAACCCCAGTTCTCTACTCAGGTGATAATGAGGGTTGAACCTGATCATCAGGAGAATGGCAAATTTTTGGTGCTGTATAATCTGCATGACATTATTGTACTAGGTTTCCCTTGGTTACAGTCTCATAATCCTGTTTTGGATTGGAAATCTGTGTCTGTAACCAGTTGGGGCTGCCAATGTGTTAATGCCAACACTCCTGTTTTTTCTGCCTCTCCCCAGGCTCAGGATGTTCCTGACTTTTTGACTGATTTTTCTGATGTGTTTAGCGAAAGTAAATCTGCATCCTTGCCCCCCCATAGGAGCTATGACTGCGCTATTGAATTAGTGCCTGGTAGTAAATTCCCTAAAGGTCGCCTTTTTAACTTGTCTGTACCTGAACATGACGCTATGCGATCTTATATCAAGGAGTCATTGGAGAAGGGTCATATCAGACCATCCTCTTCACCCTTGGGTGCCGGTTTTTTCTTTGTGGCCAAAAAGGATGGTTCATTAAGGCCGTGTATTGATTATCGTCTCTTGAAAAAATATCACTGAGAAATATCAATATCCGTTACCCTTGATTTCTGACCTGTTTTCCAGGGTGAAAAGTGCTAGTTGGTTTACCAAGCTTGACCTCAGGGGGGAGTATAACCTTATTCGCATTAAGCACGGGGATGAATGGAAGACGGCGTTTAATACCCCAGAAGGGCATTTTGAGTACCTAGTGATGCCCTTTGGGCTCACTAATGCTCCTTCCGTCTTCCAGTCCTTCATGAATGACATTTTCAGGGATTTTATGGATAAATTTCTGATTGTTTATTTGGATGATATCTTGATTTTTTCCAATGACTGGGACTCTCATGTGAAACATGTTCGGACTGTGTTCCAGATTTTGAGAGAGAATGATCTGTATGTGAAGGGATCAAAGTGTCTTTTTGGCGTACAGAGGATCTCATTTCTGGGATTCATTTTGTCCCATCTGTTATTGAAATGGACCCGGTCAAGGTTCAGGCCATCTGTGATTGGGTTCAACCTACTTCATTAAAGGCTCTTCAGAGATTCTTGGGTTTTGCCAATTTTTATTGTAAATTTATTGGTAATTTCTCTGTTATTGTTAAACCATTGACTGATTTGACCAAAAAGGGTTCTGATGTGGTGAATTGGCCTCCTGAGGCAGTCTCTGCGTTTCAGGAACTTAAGCAGAGATTCACTTCTGCTCCTGTTCTACAGCAGCCTGATGTTTCTCTGCCATTTCAGGTGGAGGTTGATGCCTCTGAAATTGGGGCAGGTGCCGTTTTGTCCCAAAGAGATCCAGAGACCTCTAAAAGTAACCCTTGTGCCTTTTTCTCTCGAAAATTTTCTCCAGCTGAACGTAATTATGACGTGGGTAATCAGGAGTTATTGGCCATGAAGTGGGCTTTTGAAGAGTGGAGACATTAGCTGGAGGGAGCCAAACATCAGGTGGTGGTCCTCATGGACCATAAGAATCTGGTTTATCTGGAATCAGCCAAGCGACTTAATCCTAGACAGGCCAGGTGGGCCTTGTTTTTCACACGTTTTAATTTTGTGGTTTCCTTTCTTCCTGGCACTAAGAATGTTAAGGCGGATGCCCTCTCGAGGAGTTTCCTTGCGGACTCTCCTGAGTTATCTGATCCTGCTGTTATTTTGAAAGAGGGTGTAGTTCTTTCCGCCATCTCGCCCAATTTAAGACTGGCTCTGGAAGGGTGTCAGGATAATAAACCCGAGCGCTGCCCTATTGGGAAATTGTTTGTCCCAGACTGGTGGAAAAAGAGTGTGATGTCTGAGATTCATTGTTCCGCGTTGGCCGGTCATCCCGGAATTTTTGGTACCAGAGACTTGGTTAGTCGGTCCTTTTGGTGGCCTACTTTGTCTCGTGACGTCAGGGAATTTGTGCAGTCCTGCGGGACTTGCTCTCGCTCCAAGCCTTGCTCTCGCTCTAGTGGTTTGTTGATGCCATTGCCTGTGCCCAAGAGACCATGGACCCATATCTCTATGGATTTCATTTCTGACCTCCCTGTTTCTCAGAGAATGACCGTTATCTGGGTGATTTGTGATAGGTTTTCCAAAATGATACATCTTGTGCCATTACCTAAGTTGCCTTCCTCCTCCGAATTGGTGCCTTTGTTCCTTCAGCACGTGGTTCGGTTACACGGCATTCCTGAGAACATTGTGTCTGACAGAGGAGTCCAGTTTGTTTCCAGATTTTGGAGGACTTTTTGTTCTAAACTTGGTGTTCAGTTGTCTTTCTCCTCGGCTTTTCATCCTCAGACCAATGGACAAACTGAGAGAACAAACCAGACATTGGAGACTTATCTGAGATGCTTTGTGTCTGCTGATCAAGATGACTGGGTCTCTTTTTTGCCTTTGGCTGAGTTTGCTCTTATTAATAATAGGGCTAGCTCTGCCACTTTGATGTCTCCATTTTTCTGCAATTTTGGGTTTCACCCTCGATTTTCTTCGGGACAGACGGAGGCTTCTGTCTGTCCAGGTGTTGACTCTGTTGTGGAGCGTATGCAGCAGATTTGGGACCAGGTAGTGGAGAGGTTGTCCCTCTCTCAGGAGAGGGCCCAGCGGTTTGCCAAACGGCATAGGACTGATGGTCCTCGGTTTGAAGTGGGGGACTTGGTCTGGTTGTCCTCAAGAAATATCCCTATGAGGGTTGCATCTCCTAAGTTTAAGCCTAGGTTCATTGGACCTTATAAGATCATGGAGATTCTTAATCCTGTTTCCTTTCGTTTACTTCTTCCAGGGACATTTAAGATCCATAACGTGTTCCACAAGTCCTTATTGAAGAGGTTTGTCGAGCCAGTGGTTTCTATGGCTGCGCCTCCTGACCCTGTTTTGGTTGAGGGCAATCTGGAGTATGTGGTTGAGAAAATATTGGATTCTCGTTTTTCTAGACGGAAACTCCAGTATTTGGTTAAGTGGAGAGGTTATGGTCAGGAGGACAATTCTTGGGTGTTTGCTTCGGACATCCATGCTAGGAGACTGATCCGTGCGTATCACAGAGCTCATCCTGACCGACCTGGTTGCCCAAATGAGGGTTCGGTGACCCCTCCTCAAGGGGGGGGTACTGTTGTGAATGTGTTAGAAATTAATTCTGAGCAGAAGCTCCCTCTGGTGGTTACAAACAGTACTGAACCATTCAATGAGGATTGGCAATCAGGAGTTACAGACTGGTCTTATATAAGGGAGGTTCCCTCCCATCATGGTTGCCGGTGATCAATTGTTCTTGTCTCAACTGTGGTTCCTGGTTCACTTGGAAGCTTGCTGAGTCTTGCCTCTTCTCCTGCTCTCAGATAAGATATTTTCTGTTTTTATTTTTGTGCTTGCTTTTTGCATTGTTCCCTGAACTCCGGGGGCTTGTGCTCCTCTCAGTTTATCTGAGCCACTGTTATTTGTTCATTTGCCTTTTCCAGTTTTTTCAGTGGCTGCGGCTTAGTTTTGTTACACCAGAGAACTAATTTAGGTGGTAGAGGTCGTGTGATCTCAGGTGTTTTTGCAATTAGTAGAGTTGGTATTTTTTAGGGTTTTTTGGATTGCAGTAAGTGTCCTTCCTATCCTTTTTCTTTCTAGGCAGATTGGGCCCCAACGTTTGCTCTTACTATTTTCTGTCTGTGTCTGTATTTCCTCTTGTCTAACCGCCATTACATGTTTGGGGGCTTCCGATGTTCTTTGGGGATCTGCTCCGGGGCAGATAGTTTTCCTCTTTCTATCTTTAGGTGTAGTTAACCTCTCAGGCTGTGACGAGGCATCTAGGACCAACGTAGGAACGCTCCACAGCTGCCTTTAGTTGTGGTGGTTAGTCAGGGTACTGCAATCCAGTAGATTCCAACCTCTCTGGTGTATTGCCGTTTTTGCCTGCTCTCCTCAGCTACCAAATCATAACAGATCACTGTGATACTCTCTCACAGTGATCAAAATTTAAAAACAGTAAATAAGCGCCCCATTTATCACCCCCATAGGTAGGGACAAATAATAAAATACTTTTTTTTTTTCCTGTGCACACGTTGCGGATTTTGCTGCGGATCCTCAGTAGATCCGGAAACCATGTACAGTACAATGTAAATAAATGGTAAAAAAACGCTGTGCACATGCTGCGGATTTTTCAGCGCAGATTTGGTGCGGTTTTAAATCCGCAGCATGTCAATTCTTTGTGCGGATTCCGCAGCGTTTTTACACCTATTCCATTATAGGTGTAAAACCACAGGGCAAATCTGCACAAAAACCGCAGCAAAACCACAGTAAATCCGCAACATGTGCACAGGCCCTTAATCCGCGCTAAATCCGCAGGTGAAACGCAGGTAACTTTACCTGCGGATTTAGCAAAATCCGCACGGAAAAATGGGCAAGTGAATCCGCAATGTGTGCACGGGGCCTTAGTGTTAGGGTTGGGCTGGGTTCATATTGCGTTATGGCAGTCCGTTAGACGGACTGCGTTACACCGGTGTAACGCAGTCTGTTAACGCTGCCCTTCACCCCCATTGTCGGGCGCATCGCGACGCATGCCGTAAAGCGGCATGCGTTCTCGAAGTGCCGTCATTCAGTGACGGAGCCTCGGACGCGGGCTGTAGCATCTGGGCTCCGTCACCGCTAGCACAGATGAATCATCTGCTGATTCATCTGCGCTAGCGGGTATAGCATAACGCGATCGCGTTATGCTATACCGTTACCTGCCCGTCAACGCTATGTGTTAAACGGGCTGGTAAAACGCAATATTATAGATAATATACAACAACTACCTGCGCCTCCAGAAAGGTCTCAAAATGAAGAAATCCCCGCACAAGATCTAAATTGATCGATGGAAAAAGTAAAGCAATGCTATGAAGTCAAATGTAATGATGCAGCGTGCTTACTTGCGTGATTGCAGGGAAGTGGATCAGGTAAGGAGGAAGTCTTTGCTTCGTGCAGATAATTCCTGGACCGTGCACACAGATGAAGCACACAACGGTGCTGGAGCAGGGAGCGTCCTCCCTGTAGTTGGATCAAACTTGCTGTGTGAGAGCGCTCTCAGTCCGGATACTGCGCGGCGTTCCCAGGCCACGAGGCGCCGCTGGTCCGAAGTGGACGGGACAAGGGGCGGGACAAAAAATCGGTGACGTCACCTGGGTATAGGAGGCGGGAAGGGTCAAAAACATCCGACGCGTTTCAAAGGTACACGGATCCCTGATGAAGAAGGTCCGTGTACCTTTGAAATGCGTCGGATGTTTTTGACCCTTCCAGCCTCCTATACCCAGGTGACGTCACCGATTTTTTTGTCCCGCCCCTTGTCCCATCCACTTCGGACCAGCGGCGCCTCGTGGCCTGGGAACGCCGCGCAGTATCCGGACTGAGAGCGCTCTCACACAGCAAGTTTGATCCAACTACAGGGAGGACGCTCCCTGCTCCAGCACCGTTGTGTGCTTCATCTGTGTGCACGGTCCAGGAATTATCTGCACGAAGCAAAGACTTCCTCCTTATCTGATCCACTTCCCTGCAATCACGCAAGTAAGCACGCTGCATCATTACATTTGACTTCATAGCATTGCTTTACTTTTTCCATCGATCAATTTAGATCTTGTGCGGGGATTTCTTCCTTTTGAGACCTTTCTGGAGGCGCAGGTAGTTGTTGTATATTATCTGTTAACTCAATTGCACCATTCTTTGGGCATTTTTAGTCAGTTATTGCACAGCAGCTGGCTCAACTCCAGCTGCCTCCAGGTATAGTGAATACATATTTTGTCTTCATCCATCAAACCCCTATTTCTTTTTAGGTAGCGCCAGTGTAATCTATTTTATATTTTTTAAAACGCAATATTAACCTAGCCTTAGGGTTAGAGTTAGAAATAAGGTCAGGGTTAGCCTTAGGGTTAGCATTAGGGTTAGCATTAGGGTTAGAATTAGGGTTACGGTTAGAATTTGGGTTAGGGTTAGAATTAGGGTTAGGGTTGGAATTAGGGTTAGGGTTGGAATTAGGGTTGGGGTTGGAATTAGGGTTGGGATTAGGGTTAGGTTTGTGGTTAGGGTTAGAGTTAGGATAAGTGTTAGGGGTGTTTTGGGGTTATGGTTGAGATTAGGGTTAGGCTTGTGGTTAGTCTTATGGTTAGAGTTGGGATTAGGGTTAGGGGTGTGTTGGGGTTAGGGTTATGGTTAGGGTTTGGATTAGGGTTAGGGGTGTGTAGGGGTTAGGGTTGGGGTTAGGGGTGTGTTGAGGTTAGGGTTGGAGTTAGAATTGAGGGATTTCCACTATTTAGGCACATCAGGGGGTCTCCATACGCGACATGGCGCCACCATTGATTGCTGCAAATTTTGCGTTCAAAAAGTCAAACAGTGCTTCCTTTATTCCGAGCCCCGACGTGTGCCCAAACAGTGGTTTACCCCACATATGGGGTATCAGAAAACTCAGGAAAGATTGCACAATAACTTTGGGGTCTAATTTCTCCTTTTACTCTTGGGAAAAAAAAATTGGGATTAAAATTTATTTTTGTGGAAAAAAAATGTTTTTTTTTATTTTCACGGCTTTGCATTATAAACTTCTGTGATGAACTTGGAGATTCAAAGTGCTCACCACACATCTAGAGGAGTTCCTTGGGGGATCTAGTTTCCAAAATGGGGTCACTTGGGGGGGTTTCTACTGTTTAAGCACATCATGGGCTCTGCAAACGTAACATGATGCCCACAGACCATTCCATCAAGTTGGCATTTCAAAACGTCACTACTTCCCTTCCGAGCCCGACATGTGCCCATACAGTAGTTTTCTCCCACATGTAGGATATCAGCGTACTCAGGACAAATTGGACAACAACTTTTGGTGTCTAATTTCTCCTGTTACCCTTGGAAAAATAAAAAAAATGGGGACTAAAAGATCATGTTTGTGGAAAAAATATGATTTTTTTATTTTCATGCCCGGGCGTTATAAAATTCTGTGTAGCCCTTGGGGGTTCAAAGTGCTCACCACACATCTAGAGGAGTTCCTTGGGGGATCTAGTTTCCAAAATGGGGTCACTTGGGGGGGTTTCTACTGTTTAGGCACATCAGGGGCTCTGCAAACGTAACATGACGCTCGCAGACCATTCCATCAAAGTAGGCATTTCAAAACGTCATTCCTTCCCTTCCGAGCCCCAACGTGTGCCCGAACAGTGGTTTCCCCCCACATATGGGGTACCAGTGTACTCAGGAAAAACTGTACAACAATTTTTGGAGTCCAATTTCTCCTGTTACCCTTGTGAAAATAAAAAATTGCGGGTTAAAAAGATCAGTTTTTGAGGAAAAAAATTATTTTTTTATTTTCACGACTCTGCATTATAAACTTCTGTGAAGCACGTGGGGGTTCAAGGTGCTCACCACACATTTGGATAAGTTCCTTGCAGGGTCTAGTTTACAAAATGGGGTCACTTGTGGGGGGTTTCTACTGTTTAGGCACATCAGGGGCTCTGCAAATGAAACAAGATGCCCGCACACCATTCCATCAAGTCGACATTTCAAAGCGTCACTACATCCCTTCCGAGCCCTGACGTGTGCCCAAACAGTGGTTCCCCCCCCACATATGGGGTACCAGCGTACTCAGGACAAACTGGACAACAACAACCTTTGGGGTCCAATTTCTCCTGTAACCATTGTGAAAATAAAAAATAGGGGGCTAAAAAATGATTTTTTGAGAAAAAAAAATTATTTTTTATTTTATGACTCTGCGTTATAAACTTCTGTGAAGCACCTGGGGGTTCAAAGTGCTCACTGTGCATCTAGATAAGTTTATTAGGGGGTCTAGTTTCCAAAATGGGGTCATTTGTGGGGAGCTCCAAAGTTTAGGCACACGGGCTCTCCAAACACGACATGGTGTCCGCTAACGATTGGAGCTAATTTTCCATTAAAAAAGTCAAATGGCGCTCCTTCCCTTCTGAGCCCTGCCATGAGCCCAAACAGTGGTCCCCACCCACATATGGGGCACCAGCGTACTAAGGAAAAACTGGACAACAACTTTTGGGGTCCAATTTATCCTGTTACCCTTGGGAAAATAAAAATAGCGGGCTAAAAATGATTTTTGAGAAACAAAAATGATTTTGTTATTTTTACTGTTCTGCGTTTATAAACTTCTGTGAAGCACTTGGGGGTTCAAAGTGCTCACTACACATGTTGATAAGCTCCTTGGGGGTTCTAGTTTCCAAAATGGGGTCACTTGTGGGGGGTTTCTACTGTTTAGGCACATCAAGGGCTCTGCAAACGCAACATGACGCCCGCAGAACATTCCATCAAGTCTGCATTCCAAAATGGCGTTCCTTCCCTTCTGAGCTCTCCCATGTGCCAAAACAGTGGTTCCCCCCACATATGGGGTATTAGTGTACTCAGGACAAATTGCACAACAACTTTTGTGGTCCAATTTCTCCTTTTACCTTTGTGAAAATAAAAAATAGCGGGCTAGAAAAAATCTTTTTTGAGGAAAAAAATGTTGTTTTTACTTTCACTGCTCTGCGTTATAAACTTCTGTGAAGCACTTGGGGGTTCAGAGTACTCACAACACATCTAGATAAGTTCCATAATGGGTCTAGTTTCCAAAATGGTGTCAAATGTGTTTTTTTTTCACTGTTTAGGCACACAGGGGCTCTCCAAATGCGTCATGGTGTCCGCTAACGATTGGAGCTAATTTTCCATTCAAAAAGTCAAATGGCACTCCTTCCCTTCTGGGCCCTACCGTGCGCCCAAACAGTGGTTTATGACCACATATGAGGTATCTGTGTACTCAGGAGAAATTGCCCAACAAATTTTAGGATCCATTTTATCCTGTTGCCCATGTGAAAATGAAAGTACTTTCTTTTTTTTACAGATCAATTTGTGAAGCACCTGGGGGTTCAAAGTGCTCACTATGCATCTACATAAGTTCCTTGGGGGGCTAGTTTCCAAAATGGGGTCACTTGTGGGGGAGCTCCAATGTTTAGGCACACAGGGACTCTCCAAATGCGACATGGCAACTGCTAAGTATTCCAGCATATTTTCCATTCAAAAAGTCAAATGGCGCTCCTTCCCTTCTGAGCCCTGCCGTGCACCCAAACAGTGGTTTATGACCACATATGAGGTATCTGTGTACTCAGGAGAAATTGCCCAACAAATTTTAGGATCCATGTTATCCTGTTGCCCATGTGAAAATGAAAAAAATTATGCTAAAAGAAAATTTTTGTTGGAAAAATTAAAATGTCCATTTTTTCCTTCCACGTTGCTTTAGTTCCTGTGAAACACCTGAAGGGTTAATAATCTTCTTGAATGTAGTTTTGAGTAGCTTGAGGGGTGCAGTTTTTATAATGGTGTCACTTCTGGGTATTTTCTGCTATATAGACTCCTCAAAGTGACTTCAAATGTGAGGTGGTCCCTAAAAAAAATGGTTTTGTAAATTTTGCTGTAAAAATGAGATAAATCGCTGGTCAACTTTTAACCCTTATAACTTCTTAACAAAAAAAAAATTTTGTTTCCAAAATTGTGCTGATGTAAAGTAGACATGTAGGAAATGTTATTTATTAACTATTTTGTGTCACATAACTCTCTGGTTTAACAGAATAAAAATTCAAAATTTGAAAATTGCAAAATTTTCAAAATTTTCGCCAAATTTACATTTTTTTCATAAATAAACGCAAAAATTATCAACCTAAATTTACCACTAACATGAAGCCCAATATGTCACGAAAAAACAATCTCAGAATCGCTAGGATCCGTTGAAGCGTTCCTGAGTTATTACCTCATAAAGGGACACTGGTCAGAATTGCAAAAAATGGCAAGGTCTTTAAGGTCAAAATAGGCTGGGTCATGAAGGGGTTAATACAGTTATGTATAGTGCTACGTATCTGTGTTAGTTAACCGTTATGCAGCCATAGTGTAGTGCATTGTAAGCGAGGCATATTGTGCTCTGTATTTCTCAGTTAGGGCTCATACTCACTGGCGCCGAAAACGGATGATAATCAGACGAAAAAAAATCGGATTCAAATTTGACCAATGTTATTCAATAGGTGAGTTCTCATTTGCGATTTTTTCTCATCAGAAATTGGTGTGAGAAAAAAATCGCAGCATGCTGCGATTTTGATGCCATTTTGGCATGATAATCGCCAATGCAAGTCAATGGGTGCGAGAAATCATCGCACAGCACTCGCACCATGCGAGTGCTGTCCGATTTATACGCACCAGTCTCCTTTGAAAAGCCGGCAATTCATCCCCGGCTACTGTAAAATCACACTGACAGCTCACAAAACACTAGATACATACACATAGAATACACATATATATATATACATGTCATTGTGACACATACATATATATATATTTATAGTTCATACACTTCTACATACTGTAATAGCCGCTAATTCAATTGCCGGCTTTTGTGAAATCACAGAAGCCGACATGAAATGATACATTGTTTCCACACAGTTAACCATGTCATTTCATGTATTTTGATATATGGTTTTAACTTACAATTACATAAGTGTATGTGTGCAAAATTTCAGACATGTAGGGGTTAATTAAAGTTGTAAATTCGTTGAAAAAAATGATGCGTGGACTCCCGCTGTATTTTCTCCACCAGACAGACAAAGCAAGCGAGTGGGGGCAGATAATAATAGCCTAGGGAGGGTACATTTTTTGTGCCCCCTGGCTACTAACATCTGCCCCAGACACCCAAAGGGCGAATCTCTAATTAGATTTGCCCTTTCTGGCACTTTGCCTGTCTATTCCCATTGCCCTGTAGCGGTGGCGAATGGGTTAATAAGGGGTTAAAGCCACCTTGCAATTGAAAGGTCACTTTAAGCCAGGTTAATAATTGAGAGCTGTCAATTAGACAACTATCAATTATTAATCCTATTGTATGAAAGAAAAATCAAACACACACACTTTAATAAAAAAGAAGTTTAATGAAATAATCAAACAGTTTTTGACCATATTTTATTTTCCTGCTAAAACCATTTCCTGTAATGAAAATAAAATAAAAAAGCAAAATTATTCTTACCAATCCGATGCACAGTCAGGTCCCACGCTGTAATCCATCAGAAAGGGTTAACAGGTTACAGGTAGCAGGGAGCTAATGCTGCCTGCTAGCTGTAACACCCTGAATGAATAACTTCCTCTCCCAGCGAAAGGAGAGGAAGTGATTAATGAGTGGAGCTTAATTGATTTATTGCCACTTTCACTTCAGTGACCTGACCTAAAGTGAAAGTGGGACGTAACCAATTAAGCTTCCCACAGTAATCACATCCTCTCCTGTCACCGGGAGAGGAACTTATTCATTCAGGAGCTTTCAGCTGAGCATGCAGCATTACTTGCACTGCTTGGCTCAAAGCTAGTTAACCCTTTGTGAAGGATTACAGCGTCGGACGTGACAGATCGCCAGATAGGTAAGAATAATGTTGTTTTATTATTTTTTCTTTATTTTAGGAGATCAAGGGCTTCGCACGGATTAAGAGTAAAATAAAATATGGTCAAAAAAATGTGTTTTTATTTCATTAAACTTCTTTTTTATTAAAGTGTGTGTGTTTGATTTTTCTTTCATACAATAGGATTAATAATTGATAGTTGTCTAATTGACAGCTCTCAATTATTAACCTGGCTTAAAGTGACCTTTCAATTGCAAGGTGGCTTTAACCCCTTATTAACCCATTCGCCACCGCTACAGGGCAATGGGAATAGACGGGCAAAGTGCCAGAAAGGGCAAATCTAATTAGAGATTTGACCTTTCTGGGGTGTCTGGGGGCAGATGTTAGTAGCCAGGGGGGGCACAAAAAAATGTACCCTCCCTAGGCTATTATTATCTGCCCCACAGCAGGAGCCCACGCATTTTTTTTCAACGAATTTACACCTTTAATTAACCCCTACATGTCTGAAATTTTGCACATATACACTTATGTAATTGTAAGTTAAAACCATATATCAAAATACATGAAATGACATGGTTAACTGTGTCTAAACAATGTATCATTTCATGTCGGCTTCTGTGATTTCACAAAAGCCGGCAATTGAATTAGCGGCTATTACAGTATGTAGAAGTGTATGAACTATAAATATATGTATATACAGTCAGGGCCAGAAATATTTGGACAGTGACACAATTTTCGCGAGTTGGGCTCTGCATGCCACCACATTGGATTTGAAATGAAACCTCTACAACAGAATTCAAGTGCAGATTGTAACGTTTAATTTGAAGGGTTGAACAAAAATATGTGTTAGAAAATGTAGGAATTGTACACATTTCTTTACAAACACTCCACATTTTAGGAGGTCAAAAGTAATTGGACAAATAAACATAACCCAAACAAAATATTTTTATTTTCAATATTTTGTGGCGAATCCTTTGGAGGCAATCACTGCCTTAAGTCTGGAACCCATGGACATCACCAAACGCTGGGTTTCCTCCTTCTTAATGCTTTGCCAGGCCTTTACAGCCGCAGCCTTCAGGTCTTGCTTGTTTGTGGGTCTTTCCCTCTTAAGTCTGGATTTCAGCAAGTGAAATGCATACTCAATTGGGTTAAGATCTGGTGATTGACTTAGCCATTGAAGAATGTTCCACTTTTTTGCACTCATGAACTCCTGTGTAGCTTTGGCTGTATGCTTGGGGTCATTATCCATCTGTACTATGAAGCGCCGTCCAATCAAGTTTGCAGCATTTGGCTGAATCTGGGCTGAAAGTATATCCTGGTACACTTCAGAATTCATCCGGCTACTCTTGTCTGCTGTTATGTCATCAATAAACACAAGTGACCCAGTGCCATTGAAAGCCATGCATGGCCATGCCATCACGTTGCCTCCACCATGTTTTACAGAGGATGTGGTGTGCCTTGGATCATGTGCCGTTCCCTTTCTTCTCCAAACTTTTGGCTTCCCATCATTCTGGTACAGGTTGATCTTTGTCTCATCTGTCCATAGAATACTTTTCCAGAACTGAGCTGGCTTCTGGAGGTGTTTTTCAGCAAATTTAACTCTGGCCTGTCTATTTTTGGAATTGATGAATGGTTTGCATCTAGATGTGAACCCTTTGTATTTACTTTCATGGAGTCTTCTCTTTACTGTTGACTTAGAGACAGATACACCTACTTCACTGAGAGTGTTCTGGACTTCAGTTGATGTTGTGAACGGGTTCTTCTTCACCAAAGAAAGTATGCGGCGATCATCCACCACTGTTGTCTTCCGTGGGCTCCCAGGTCTTTTTGGATTGATGAGTTCACCAGTGCTTTCTTTCTTTCTCAGGATGTACCAAATTGTAGATTTTGCCACTTCTAATGTTGTAGCAATTTCTTGGATGGGTTTTTTTCTGTTCTTGCAGCTTAAGGATGGCTTGTTTCACCTGCATGGAGAGCTCCTGTGACCGCATGTTTCCTTCACAGCAAAACCTTCCAAATGCAAACACCACACCTCAAATCAACTCCGGCCCTTTCATCTGCTTAATTGAGAATGACATAACAAAGGGATTGCCCACACCTGTCCATGAAATAGTCTTGGAGTCATTTGTCCAATTACTTTTGGTCCCTTTAAAAACAGGGTGGCACATGTTAAGGAGCTGAAACTCCTAAACCCTTCATCCAATTTTAATGTGGATACCCTCAAATGAAAGCTGAAAGTCTGGACTTCAACTGCATCTGAATTATTTTGTTTAAAATTCATTGTGGTAATGTCTAGAACCAAAATTAGATAAATGTTGTCTCTGTCCAAATATATATGGACCTAACTGTATATATGTCACAATGACATATATATATATATATATATATATATGTATTCTATGTGTGTATATGTATTGTTTCTATTCTTTATTAAAGCTGTCAGTGTGATTTTACAGTATAGCCAGGGATGAATTAGCGGCTATTATACTATGTAGAATTGTATGACCTATATATATATATATAATTATTTGCTTTTTGTGTACATTTTTTTTGACAATGTGATTTTTACATGACTTTTTACATAGAGATAACTGCTCTATGTAAAACTTCATGTTAAAATCGCATTGCATACAGATGGAAAACTGATGGAAAACTGATGGAAAACGCATGGTGCGATTTAAAATCGCATGCAAATCGCATGCCTTTTTACAACAATTGTACCGTTTTTCCCTGTAGAAAACGGACCGATTTTTTTCCAGCCAGTGAGTATGAGTCCTCAGGATGTAATGTTGTTTACTCCGCATATATTGTAACATTTCCAGGGGGTATAGCTCTAGGATCGCTGTCTGGGTAGACAGAATGGCATGAAAACAGTTCATTCAGACAGCAGTTCTGGTAAAAACTGGCCGCAACCAGTTTTATTAAAGTCCACAGCAAACAGATAAAACAAAGCATAAACAGAAAACCTAGGCTTGTCTAGCCACTAACTACACATAGATCGATTTCCCTGTCTCTCAGGGTACAGACGCTACCAGTCTGTGCCCAAAACAACACTTATGATATATGTTACCAGTACGGAGTTTCCCAGATACTCCTCCTTGTGTCTGAAGGCCCCTTCAGCGTCCAGACTTGAGAGAGATCCACTCCTATTCAGCCGCTATTCACACGGAGACTCACTGAGGCTACTCTTGTGTCCGGGGTACTTCCTGCACCCAGACTGAGATAGCTCAAACTCCTGGAGACTGCTTCCTTGTGCCGGGACACCTCCCTGTGTCCAGGCTAAAGACAGCTCACACTCTGACTTGGAGACTGCTTCCTTGTGCCGGGACACCTCCCTGTGTCCAGGCTAAAGACAGCTCACACTCTGACTTGGAGACTGTTTCTCGTGCCGGGACACCTTCCTGGTGTCCAGACTAAACTAGTTCCAGCACTGTCTGTATTCCCAGACACCTACTTCTGGTTTCCTAATTATCACCTGAGTGGCCCCAGGTTTGAGCTGCAAGCGTGTACTTGAATGGATGGTGTAATGACCTTTCTCTACCACTAGGTCTACAAAACCACACATTTCCCTTATACCTAGGTGAAATGTACACCCCATTCAACCCATATTCCTTCACTGTCTCACATATCCCCTCCCTCTTCTCCAGACCAGAGGGCTGGTCAACCAGACCGGAGGGCTGGTCAACAATCCCAAAGAGACAGTGAACTCCGGACACTGCATCAGCACTATACACAGGTAGGTCAGGGACACTTGGTTCCCGAGAACCACCATCCTCGTCTCCCAACATCACCTGCAAAGGAATTTCATCTTTATCACGGTCAACACCATTATCAGTATCATCACTATTATGATTAGCATCATCATCATTATCATCATCATTATGATCATCATCATCATTATCATCACCATCATTATCATGATCATCACATAAGTTTAAACTTGTGGGGTTGAACACATAATATATCCAATCACCTCAACCCACAGTTCACACAGAGACCATGTACTTATCCCTTGCTCTGTTCAGCCCGGAATATTAGTCAATGACATTCGCTCATTCCTTAGGGACCTACCGTCTGTCATTGTCACAGACTTCGTCCAGTCACATTTCTGGGACGTAACCTTGTCAGGTCTCCCCTTTGCTCCCAGTGGTCAATCGTAACCTTGTCAGGTCTTGCCTGGGTATCTAAGGTCTGGTTAGACTCTGTACTGTCCGGTACTCTATCGGGTCGTCTGTATGGGCCTCTCAAACCTGAGTTACTGGAGGTCTCACTACCTCTAAACCCACGCCCACTACCCTCAGGACATCTTGTAAGGTCCCTAACTTCAGCCGTAGCTGTTCTGTTATTTAGGGGGCCCTTTCTCTGTCGGGTCTCACTATTCTTAGACGGCTGCCATCTTCTGCTGCTCAGATGATGCTGTCTATCTACTCGCTGTCTAGCGAGATTCAATTGTTCTACCTCTCGCAGGTAGGTCACACGGTACGCCACCAGCATGCGCACATATTCAAGACTTTCTTCCGTTCCTATATCGTAGAATGACACCATGCCGTCTTCATCTGGTATCCAGTCCCGACGATCACGTGGACTGCTTACTTTCACCACACCAGACTTCTTCACCATTATCTGCATGGCTCGGCCATTTCTCCCAATCAGCTTTCTCACCAGAACATGAGGCACCCGGATGACCTCTTCCTGTAGACTGTGAGCTTTTCTCATAAGCTTTAGTTGTCTAACGGTTTGTTCTGTCTTCAACCGGAGAAACCGCTTTGTGCGAATACATCGCCAGTGCATGTCACTTAGGATTGCCACCCTCTTCACTGTAACTTCAGTCGTGGACAAGACCACCAGCTGTTTAGCTCCTGAGGTCGAGTACACCTTACAGGCTCCCACGGCCTTCCTAAATGCTTCATGCACAGACTCACGGGTGCATTCTTCTCTCAAGTCCTCGGGTACATCTACGAGGCACTTGTACCGACACGTTTCGGTCTCACCAGTGGTTTCCAGACGATCAATCAGCTCAGGGTTCAGGGACAACTGACTTTCAGCTTCTTCCCCTTTACACTTCTTCTGAGCTGACTCACAGCTACAATTTCGTGAATTTCCGTCCGGACCACTTCCATTTCACAATTATCTTCCGTTACCACACTCTTAGCTCTCCTCAGGTCTATCTTCTCCTGGCCAAGGGAAGCGAGTGCAACGTGGTTGCCCTTTTCTTTCTCCAGGGAGGCCTTGTTCACCGAGTGACACTGTATCAGGCGACTTTTAAGCCCGAGAACTTCTTCCTCTAGTTCCGCCATTCGCCTCTCAGCAGCCCGTCTCTGAAGCTTCTCTTGCGTCCACTGGGCTTGTAACCACTCCTTGAGCTCCTTGATCTCGGCTCCGACATCCACCGAATCATCCGAACTCACAGCACTCGAGGAAGTATCTGCTTTACACTTCTCATCTCCAGTGGCCAACTCCTGGACCTGGTCTGTAGCTTCTCTGATGGACTCCTCCATCTTTTCCCACTCAGCTTCTATTTGGCTGAGCTTTTCCTTAAGGCGCATCTCCACCTTCTGGAGAGTATCACAGGACATCTGGAGCTCCTTCACCTGAGCTTCCAGACCTAGGGTCTTTCTGCGCAGATCACCATTTTCATCACGGGTGTCCTGCAGAGTGGTCTCAACCACCTGGCGCATTTGCTCTGCATCCATCTTCTCCTCTTCTAGTTTTTCTTTGACCCTGAGGAGATCTACATAATCTCTCTTCCTCTGTTGCAGTTCCCTACTGAGTTCATCACACTCCTTCTTGGAGTCACACAGCTCCTGGTTGAGCTGTTCGCGCAGTCGTTCTAGGATTTGTTTACTTCCAGAAACTCCATCCTGCAGCGCCTCCTTCTCACGCTTCAACTGCAAAACCTCTTCCTTGATTTTGCGGCGGTCCTCTTTAATGGCAAAGAACATATTCTGCCACAGGATAACTTCCTCGTTGCTTCCTTCTAGGACTCGCTGGTCTGAGGACACATCCTCCAGGTTTTCACATAATTGCAGCATGTCACTCTGATACTGCAGCTGAATAGATTCCAGCTCTTGGCCATCACTGGCCCCCTCCTTTTCTACCTCTAAAGGAGAATCCACACTTGAAGCATGGGCCGACAGTACTACATTCTCTTCATTTTCCTTTTCAGCGAGTACTACCGGAACAACCTTTTTGTGGCCCTTGCGCCGTCTACGACGAGAGGAGGACTCTCTTCCCTCGTCTAGCCTCTCCTGACTGAACTCACTTTTTACCGTCATAGTGTCCCAGTCAGCTACGGGGTCTGTGTCACTCCCCATGGTGTTGTGGACTAACAGGTCACCTCCCACTTTGACGTCACCCCCTTCTACTGGAGCTACCCTGTTATCAACGGTCACATTGTCATTTTTAGGAGGTACCAACCCACCACCAGTAACAATTTTCATGTTTCCACACTCTACACTCTTGTGAAAATCCGCCCCTTTTTTAGACTCCGCCCCCTTTTTAACAACCACACCGGCAGGGTAATTTTTACACAAAAAATCAGCAGTAGTCTTAGGACTCAGTTCACAACATCTCTTACCACCTCCCCGGGCACTCTGTGACAACACTGGCACCCCCAGAGAGTCCATAGAATGGTCCACTGCCGCCATTCCATACGGTGCCCATAGCTCCCGCACCATGTCCAGTTTCATGTCCAGTAGACATTTCTCAAATATGCGGTCCGACTTGTCAGACCCATTCGCTGCTCCGTTCACAGCCATCGCGGAGCACTGTTCACACCAGAACTTCACCGCTTTCCCTTGAAAAAATCTTCGTGGCCCCGCCGAGCCACAGCAAAACTGGATTTGAGTGCGACGACAATCTTCACAACCCCGCCGAGTTGCAGCAAGATGCCTTCGTGACCCCACTGAGTCACAGCAAGATGCTTGTATCCACACTCGTTGTCCATGCTGTCAGATTTCTCTGTCTTCACAACGGCAGACTTCAGTCAAGGCATACACACTACACAGCTTTTTTCCACAGAAAATTCAGCCTTGCTGTGCAAACACCCTTTTTTTTTTTTTTTTTCTTTGCAAAGTCTATTAGGGCTACTGTCTCTTTAAGACTGCTCCACAGACTTTTCTTTTGCTGCTGCACATTCCACAGTCATTTTCACAACAAGTTCAGCTTTGCTGTGCATACATTTTCTCTCTGCAGACCCTATCAGGGCCACTGTCTCTCCAAGACTGCTCCAAACAGACGTTTCTGCTGACACACTTTTTTTTTTCCTCTGTTACTATTTCAACAGACTTCACCTTTATTGCTGTCTCTCGCCACTGTGCTGCATGCACACTCCAGCACTAACTGTATCAGCCACTGCGCTGCCCCAGCATTCTCCACCAATTGTAACATTTCCAGGGGTATAGCTCTAGGATCGCTGTCTGGGTAGACAGAATGGCATGAAAACAGTTCATTCAGACAGCAGTTCTGGTAAAAACTGGCCGCAACCAGTTTTATTAAAGTCCACAGCAAACAGATAAAACAAAGCATAAACAGAAAACCTAGGCTTGTCTAGCCACTAACTACACATAGATCGATTTCCCTGTCTCTCAGGGTACAGACTCTACCAGTCTGTGCCCAAAACAACACATATGATATATGTTACCAGTACGGAGTTTCCCAGATACTCCTCCTTGTGTCTGAAGGCCCCTTCAGCGTCCAGACTTGAGAGAGATCCACTCCTATTCAGCCGCTATTCACACGGAGACTCACTGAGGCTACTCTTGTGTCCGGGGTACTTCCTGCACCCAGACTGAGATAGCTCAAACTCCTGGAGACTGCTTCCTTGTGCCGGGACACCTCCCTGTGTCCAGGCTAAAGACAGCTCACACTCTGACTTGGAGACTGCTTCCTTGTGCCGGGACACCTCCCTGTGTACAGGCTAAAGACAGCTCACACTCTGACTTGGAGACTGTTTCTCGTGCCGGGACACCTTCCTGGTGTCCAGACTAAACTAGTTCCAGCACTGTCTGTATTCCCAGACACCTACTTCTGGTTTCCTAATTATCACCTGAGTGGCCCCAGGTTTGAGCTGCAAGCGTGTACTTGAATGGATGGTGTAATGACCTTTCTCTACCACTAGGTCTACAAAACCACACATTTCCCTTATACCTAGGTGAAATGTACACCCCATTCAACCCATATTCCTTCACTGTCTCACAATAGATAGATGCATTTTGTATGGTGCAGAGCAATACTAGTAGCATTCTTGTATTATGTACTCTGTATCATTCTTTGCTGTAATGTTCCAGTTATGAAAATACAGAAAAATCATTGAATGAGAAGGTGTGTCCAAACTTTTGGTCTGTACTGTAGGTCTACGCAAAGTGTGGGAAAGACTTGATGAATGCTATGGGACAGTAGAAGTCATAGAGAATGCTTTATACAAAAGAATTGATGATTTTCCTAAGATAGGGCCTAAATGTTATCAAAAGCTTAGAGAATTGAGTGATTTATTGATAGAGTTACAGGTTGCCCAGGAGGAAGGAGACTTGCCAGGAATGGCATTCTTAGACACCGCTAGGGGTGTCAATCCGATAATTAAAAACTTCTTTACAACCTACAAGAAAATTGGGTTACATATGGTTCACGGTATAAACAAAATCATAACGTACCATTCCCTCCTTTCACTGTATTCGTAGAATTTGTCACCCAACAAGCTAAGATCAGAATTGACCCTAGTTTTGACTTCACTCTGTCATATTCCACTGCCCCCGGTGTCAAACCCAGTAGGACACCCGTGGCAGTCCACAAAATTAACATTGTTTCCACAGGCCCTCCTCACAATGTGAGTTGACCCCCGCTAGACGAGAACAAGCCTCAGGATGTCAGTAAACAGTGTCCTCTACACAAAAAACCAACATCCTCTACTAAAGTGCAGAGCCTTCAGGGAGAAGTCTTTGGAGGATCGCAAAGGTTTCCTCAAATAGAATAACATCTGCTTCAAATGTTGTGCCACAACCTCTCACCTCGCCAGGAATTGTGAAGCTAGCGTGAAATGTGCAGAATGCAGCAGCATGGATCACAATACAGCCATGCACCCTGGACCACCTCCACGAGTATTGTCACAAGCAGAGGAGCACGATGGGAAGGAGAAGAACACTGATGAAGATACCCTGTGGTCAGCTCTCAATGTATGGAGATCTGTAAGGGACTCACAGGAGGAAGGTCCTGTTCAAAAATCTGCCTTGTCCTAGTCTACCCTGCAGGCCGCAAGGACAAAGCCCTCAAGATATATGCAATCCTGGATGACCAAAGTAACAGGTCTTTAGCCAGGTCCATCTTCTTTGACAACTTCAGCATTGTAGGCCCTAGTTCTCCCTACTCCCTGAGGACGTGTTCAGGTACCGTTGAGACGGCGGGGAGAAAAGCAACTGGATACAAGGTGGAGTCCATAGATGGTCAAACCTGCCTATCGCTACCAACCATCCTGGAGTGCAACCATATTCCCGACAACAGGTCAGAGATACCTTCACCGGAGGTGGCGACACATCACCCCCATCTGAAGCGTATAGCCCACCTGATACCTGAGTTGGATCCAGAAGCCCCAATAGCTCTACTCCTGGGAAGAGGTATACTATGAGTCCACAAGACTAGAGAATATATAAACAGCTCCAGGAACGCTCTGTACGCACAGAAGCTCGACCTTGGATGCGTCATTATAGGAGACGTCTGTCTAGGAGGAGCACACAAGCCGGCCTCAGTCAACAGTATGCTCACCAGCACACTAGAAAATGGACGTCCGCCTCTCTTCCAGCCATGTCACAATAGTCTGCTGGTAAAGGAATTGCCAACAGCGCTCTCCTACCTTGCCCTTTCTCAGTACCTACCAACGAAGACCACGCCTGTGAAGGTGAACAAGACCACATGGGATGTACAGTCTTCCACAGGACAAAGGAAGACACCAAGGTAGTGATGTCCATAGAAGATAGGATGTTCCTTGACATCATGGATAGACAAATAGTCAAAGACAAATCGAACAGTAGTGTCGCACCTTTACCATTTCGACCTCAGAGAAGGCGCCTACCCAACAACAGGGAACTGGTCTACAGCAGATTCATCTCCCTCAGGCACAAGCTTAAGAAGTCACCTGAGACGAAGGAACACTTCTTTACCTTCATGGGAAGGATATTCCATAACAACCACGCATAGATTGCATCTGCACTTCGGCACTCAGAGAAGTGTTGGTACCTGCCCATCTTCGGAGTATACCATCCCAAGAAGCCAGGTCAAATAAGAGTGGTATTCGACTCGAGTGCCAAATGTGAAGACGTCTCTTTAAATGATGTCCTACTGTCAGGCCCAGACCTCAACAACAGACTTCTAGAAGTACTACTCTCTTTCCGCAAAGATACGGCGGCATTTATGGCTGACATACAACAGATGTTCCACTGTTTTCTTGTCAAAGAGGAACACAGAAACTACTTGAGGTTCTTCTGGTACCATGACAACAACCCGGACAAAGACATCACAGAGTACCGGATGAGGGTACACATCTTCGGGAATAGCTCTTCCTCAGCAGTCGCTATCTACGGCCTCCGAAATTTTGCCAAAGAAGGCGAAGAAATGTATGGGTCAGACATCAGATCCTTCGTAGAAAAGGACTTCTATGTAGACGACTGTTTGAAGTCCGCACCAACAAATGAGGCTGCAATCAGTCTACTAAAAAGGGCTCAAGAAATTATTATTATGATTATTATTATACATTTTTATAGCGCCATTTATTCCATGGCGCTTTACATGTGAAAAGGGGCAAATATAGACAAGTACAGTAAACGTGAGCAATACAAGGCACACACAAGTACAGAAGGAGAGAGGACACTGTCCGCAAGGGCTCACAATCTACAGGGATGGGTGAGGATACACTAGGAGAGGGTAGAGCTGGTCATGCGGCGGTTCAGTAGACTGATGATCACTGCAGGTTGTAGGCTTGTCGGAAGAGGTCTTCAGGTTCTTTTTGAAGGTTTCCATGGTAGGCGCATGTCTGATGTGTTGGGGTAGAGAGTTCCAGAGTATGGGAGAGGCACGGGAGAAGTTTTATATGCAGTTGTGGGAAGAAGAGATAAGAGGGTAGTAGAGGAGGAGATCTTGAGAGGATTGAAGGTTGCGTGTGGGTATGTACAAGGAGACCATGTCACAGATGTATGGAGGAGACAGATTGTGGATGGCTTTGTAGGTCATGGTTTTGAACTGGAGCCTCTGGACGATAGGAAGCCAATGAAGGGTGTTATGAATGTGCTGGAGATGGTTTCTGAGCAGAGGCTCCCTCTGTTGGTTGCAGACAGTACTGAACCTCACAGCGAGGAATGGCAATCTGGGATCATGGACTGGACTGATATAAGGGAGGTTCCCTCCCATGATGGTCGCCGGTGATCAATTGTTCTTGTCTCAATTGTGGTTCCTGGTTCATTTGGAAGTTTGCTGAGTCTTGCCTGCATCTTCTGCCTTCAGATAAGATATTTTCTGCTTTTATTTTTGTGCTTGCTTATTGCATAGTTCCCTGCACTTCTGTGGAGGTCAGCCGGGTCCCCTCCTGGGGGCCTGTGCTCCTCTCAGTTTATCTGAAGCCACTGTTATTTGTTCATTTGCTTTTTCCTGTTTTTTCAGTGGCTGCGGCTTAGTTTTGTTACACCAGAGATCTGATTTAGGTGGTAGAGATCGTGTGATCTCAGGTGTTTTTGCAATCAGAAGAGTTGGTATTTTTTAGGTTTTTTTTTTGGATTGCAGTAAGAATCCTTTCCTGTACTTTTCTGTCTAGGCAGATTGGGCCCCAGCGTTTGCTCATTCTATTTTCTGTCTGTGTCCGTGCTTCTTCTTGTCTAACCGCCATTACATGTTTGGGGTCTTCCTATTTTCTTTGGGGATCTGCTCCGGGGCAGATAGCTTTCCTCTTTCTGCCTTTAGGTGTAGTTATCTCTCAGGCTGTGACGAGGCGTCTAGGATCAACGTAGGAACGCTCCACGGCTACCTCTAGTTGTGTGGTTAGTTCAGGTTACTGCAATCCAATAGGTTCCAGCCTCTCTGGTGTATTACTGTTTTTGCTTTTTCTCCTCAGCTACCTAAACATAACATAAATGCTCGCTTAAGCTACTTTCACACTTGCGTTTTATCGCGCAGCGCTTCGTGCGCTATCAGACGCATGCGCAATGTTCCCCTATCTTTAATATGGCGGGCGCAGGGTCTAGCGCTTGCACGCGTTCATGTGCGTTTGTCGTGTGCTGCGCATATTCCCTGTGTGCGCCCATACGCGCTAGACGCTACATGTTGCATTTTTTTTTCGGTCCACCGCTTTAAAAAAAACGCGTGCGCACATGTGCGCATGCTATGCGCAAAAAATAACATTGCAGTCTATGGGGGCGCTGGCGTGCGCATGGCTTTGCGCTCGTCAGCGCTTTTACACGCACACGATTTTTCTGTAAATGATGGAGACAGAGATGATGGAGCCAGAGATGATGGAGACAGATGATGGAGGCAGAGCTGATGGAGCCAGAGATGATGGAGCCAGATGATGGAGACAGAGATGATGGAGCCAGAGATGATGGAGACAGATGATGGAGACAGAGATGATGGAGCCAGAGATGATGGAGACAGATGATGGAGACAGAGATGATGGAGACAGAGATGATAGAGCCAGAGATGATGGAGACAGATGATGGAGACAGAGATGATGGAGACAGAGATGATGGAGCAGAGATGATGGAGCCAGAGATGATGGAGACAGAGATGATGGAGACAGAGATGATGGAGCCAGAGATGATGGAGACAGATGATGGAGACAGAGATGATGGAGCCAGAGATGATGGAGCCAGAGATGATGGAGCCAGAGATGATGGAGCCAGAGATGATGGAGACAGATGATGGAGACAGAGATGATGGAGACAGAGATGATGGAGACAGAGATGATGGAGACAGAGATGATAGAGCCAGAGATGATGGAGACAGATGATGGAGACAGAGATGATGGAGACAGAGACAGATGATGGAGACAGAGATGATGGAGACAGATGTTAGATGATAGAGACAGAGATGATAGAAATGTGACACATAGACAACGCATGCGCCAAAAAAACTCAAACGCATGCAAAAACGCATGAAATCGCAGACAAACGCTGCATTTTTTTGTCGAAATGCTCATGCTGATTCGACTAAAAATCGCAGCGTTTACAAGCGTTTGCATGCGCTTTTTTAATGCGCTTCATGTGCGCTCGAAACGCAGCGCAAAAAAACGCAAGTGTGAAAGTAGCCTTAGTCTAACATTAAGGTTACACAAGATTACCTCCAACAGTCGAGAGTTGATGGAAGCATTTCTCTCTCAAGACTATTCTAGCGATCTAAAGGACCTAGACCTAAGCATTGACACTCTTCCCATGCAGCGGAGTCTTGGATTGCTTTGGGATCTGAAGACGGGTGCCTTCACCTTTCAGATCAGTAAACACGAGAAACCCTTCACGCGCAGAGGAGTTCTTTCTTTCGTGAATAGTCTATACGACCCCCTGGGATTCATAGCTCCAGTTACTGTCCAAGGGAAAATGATGCTAAGAGACTTCACCCAAGAGGCATCTGATTGGGATGATCCACTGCCAGCAGAAAATATGGACCTGTGGGCAGAGTGGAGGAGGTCTCTCGAGGACTTGACCGACCTTTGTGTGAAACGACCGTATGCTCCTGTGCCATCCACAGAAGTCAAGACACAAAGACTTTGTATCTTCTACGACGCATCAGTAAAAGCAATCGCAGCAGTAGCGTACCTCAAAACCATAGATGTCAACGAACAGAGCCACATCGGGTTTGTGATGAGCCGGACTAAACTGGCACCACTCCGCGAACACACCGTACCCAGACTGGAGCTCTGCGCTGCTGTCCTCGCAGTTGAGTTGGCCGAGCTTATCTCAGGTGTGATGAATCTGGAGATCAAAGAAGCAGAGTTCTACACCGATAGCAAGGTGGTACTGGGATACATCTGCAATGAAACGCAATGCCTTTATGTCTACGTCAGCAACCAGATACTGAGGATAAGAAGATCTACCTGCCCTAGTCAGTGGCACTATGTACCTACTCACCTCAATCCTGCGGACCATGCGACTAGATCCGTTGCTTCAGGTCATCTTAAGGACGCTACATGGTTCACATGCCCTGCTTCCTTGTACCGTTCGATGCCCCACATCGACAGGCCTGAAACATTCGAACTAGTGGATCCAGATGCCGACGAAGAGCTCTGTCCTCGAGTGTCTGCTCTGCATACAGGAATTTCAAGTCACTACCTGGAATCTCATCGGTTCAGTAGGTTCTCAACCTGGAAATCACTTGTTCGAGCCGTTGCTCGTCTACTTCATGTGGCCCAGTCCTACAAGTCAGCATTACCTGCAAGCCAGAGATCTTGTAAAGGTTGGCATCACTGCAAGCATGCTTTTACCGCCCTCAACCTGGAAAGAGCCAAGGTTACGATACTTTGTGTTGTACAAAAGGAAACCTACACCAGAGGAATAGAGAACCTCAACAAGGGATAACCCGTTCCTGGAGACAACGTGCTGAGGAAGCTCACTCCAATTAGGCCACTTACAGCACTTTCCAGTGATTCCAGAGACCTGACAGTCCTTACTCCTGCAGTGCTACTCACACAGAAAACCTGTGTCCCGAGAGCTCCACTCAGAGAATTCAACAATAAAGACCTCTACAGGCGACAGTGGAGGCAAGTGCAAAGCATGTCCAATGTCTTTTGGGACAGATAGAGGAAGCAATATGTCTCCACTCTGCAACCCAGGACGAAGTGGCAGAAAGACCGCTCAAACATCAAGCCTGGCGATATTGTACTCGTCAAAGACAGTCAGTCGCATTGAAACAAGTGGCCACTCGGCCTAGTCACCAAGCCTCTTCCCAGCAAGGATGGGAAAGTACAAAAAGTAGAAGTCAGAGTGTGCAAACTTGGGGAGAACAAACTGTTTCTCAGGCCAGTTACAGAGCTTGTGTTGTTATTTTCCCCAAAGGAACCAAATAGTGGCATCCGTTGATGCCAAGCGGGGAGTGTTCTGCCCACTTTTGGGCAGCAAGTTAACTCATAGCGTAGTTCCGGTTATGACCACTAGATGTCATAAGTTGTTCCCATTCCAGGTTTCAGGGACGCTTCCCCTTTAATTGAGCAAAGTGTTCTGGTTAATAACTGCCCCCTTAGCTTCCCGGGAAAACTAGTCACGCAGACATATTCTCCTGGGCTTTCTGAAGAGATTCATGTGTGTCCTGCTGTCTGTAAATCACTGCTTCTGTCTAAGCGGATTCCGGTGAGGGTTTAATACAGTTATGTGTAGTGCTACGTATCTGTGTTAGTTAACCGTTATGCAGCCACAGTGTAGTGCATTGTAAGTGAGGCATATTGTGCTCTGTATTTCTCAGTTAGGATGTAATGTTGTTTACTCCACATATAGATAGATGCATTTTGTATGGTGCAGAGCAATACTAGTAGCATTCTTGTATTATGTACTCTGTATCATTCTTTGCTATAGTGTTCCAGTTACAGTACTTATGTAATTGCACACTGTACATGCCAGTATTGATACTATACTGTCTATTTCTTGCAGTTTTTACCTGATCTCATCCACCACTGTGTTCATCAATTTCCTTCATTATATCATCCGTTATCATCTACCATTGTTGTTCACATCATCTCAATAAATATAGACTTAAGCACCTATACAGTCTTTTATTGGAGTGGATGAAGGGTTTAGCCGTATGCTGGAAGCCACACAGTCGTACGTGGAAGAAGGCAGAACAGCCACATTACTAACCACTCAGCCACCATGTATTGCCAAGCAATCAGCTTCTAGTGATATATAGCAGTTTTACTGCCGTGCTCGCTCAATGAGTCTGGGTGAGGAAAGGGTTAGTAATTGGGGGCTTCATTTATATAAGGGGCTGTAGAGGCCTAGTTTGTCAGAGTGCCTGTAGTTACAGCACAGAGAGTGTTATAATGAGGCAGTGAGACCTACAAGATCGGGAACTTAAAAAATGGCAGATGGACTAAGCTAGGAAAAAGAGCTCAGCTTAAGGGAAGCTGGGAGAAGTGTAAGGGGGTGAAGGAGTACCACTGCTTCGTCCCGACCGTTTAATGCTCTTATTGTACATATGTGATAATGCTTGTAAGTATTTTGGTGGTACTGCTACATGGGAACATGTATTACCACACTTAGCAATGGTATTGCCACGTATTTTATTGTGTTACCATTATGTGTATATAATTGCATATGTCTTGTGTTCCTTTTGTATAATATTGCATTATATAATATGACTGATGTTCTTTATACATGTACAGTTTAGGGAAAGTTAAGTGCATCCTTTTGGGACAATAGAGGAGGGCACTTTAGTATATAGTTCCCATACTTGGGGGTAAATGTAGTTCTGTTGTGGGCCACTAGGCGGGAGACACACTAGTGGGCCTTGTTAGGTATAGCTCATAGGTAGTTCATATAGGGTTAAGTGTAGGAGGGGCTGCCGGGTAGTGAGAAAGTTCTAGTTAGTTTAGCTCAGAAGGGGCCAGTGTGCCCAAGTGTCCACATGGGCTTAGGCCCGGACAACCGGCAGCCACGCAACATTTAAGTACTGCAGCCGACGTTACCCACTACCACTGTATACCATAGCAGTGGGGCCTGTACAGAGAAGAAAGATGTGGCGTGTTACCATCTGGGCCAATGCTTTTAGGAAAGAAGTTGGCTGGACTAAGGTAATGAAGGGAGCTGGAGCTTCGACAAGTTCGGTACAGCCGGCCGGGGGCCACCAAATGTAGTGATTGATGGATTCAGTTCTGGGGCGAAGCAGTCTGAAGGATATGTCATTATGGCGAGGTCAGGCCTGGAAGGAACTGGGGAGCAGTCTAGTACAGTCTGGTCTGGGCGTGTACTGCACAGAAGTGACAGCAGAGCAGGGCAAGAGGAAAAGAGTGGAACACCTGATGTGCCAACTGTGAATGTAACGTGTGAAGAGTTAAGTAAAGAGAATGTTCAAGTTATTCTAGATTGTGTCTCCATTACTGGGGGTTGCCTGAAGGAGGGACCGTCGTTGCCTGGGAAGTGCCCACGTGAAGCTGAACTTGGAGATGCAGGTATGCTGAAGAGAAGAAGACAGTTTCATGTAGGGGAAGGACTGGACATAGATGTTGCAGTAATTCAGGTCCCGACTACAGTCCTGTCCCGCCCTTACAGAGGCCCAAATGGGAAAATAAGTGGGAGCAATGGTGGAGCAGAATAATGGTGATCCTGACACAGGACTGTGGGTTGAATAGTGTCACCCTGTAACAGTGCTGGATGGGCAGGTGTCAGCATATGGTGGGATATTTAGAAAAGAAAGCCTGTGGGCCGGATTCATCACTACATTTGACAGTTTTTTGGCTTGAATACCTCTCAATTAGTGACTTTTTTATTTGCAACAAATACAGCAAACTTCTCATTTGAGCCTTTTTTTTCTACTTGTCTTTTGTGGTTTTGTTTGGTTTTCTGATTTCGACTTCAGTGTGGTATTACTAGATGTTTTAAACAGATTCATGGAATGTGACTTTTAAAAAAAATGGCTCATCTGTCTCCCCCTTCCCTGGAGTGATTTTATGTATGTGCCGTTTTTTTTTTTGCGATGTTTCACAAAACCTTTCAAGCTAAAAAGTTAAAAGGCAGGAAAAAAAGGACAACTTGGGGTTTTGCACAAAATTAATGAATTGTATGCTCTATTTTGCTGAATTTGGTGAAAAAAGTCAATAAAAACCACACGTAAAAAATAGAACGTGACAAAAAAAAAATCACAAATGATGAATCGGGAGCTAAGTCTTGCCAAATAGGAGTGTTTGAAAAGGTAGCTGCTAGTAATGAAGGATTCTAGTGCTATGGATCTGTATCATTGTGAGATTGTAGTGAAGAATTGTAAAACGCTGCCACACGTAGCCATCTACGTCAATGTCATCTGTGCGAACCATCATACAGATGCCTGGTAGCTCCTTTCAAGTTCAAATCTGAAAATTGTTGAGCCTGTATGCTCATCAATTATCAGAAACTCCGTACAAAAAAAAACGAGAGCCACGCATGCGCAGCTGCCTCACCTCTGACAACCTCACAGGAAAGGGGCACCTTCTCATGTTAGCTCTACTGGACATTTATGGTGTAGCTTAATATTTTTGATGTTGTGATCTCAATCATATAGGACCTGCCTCCCCCACCTGAAATTCCCCAAACTGTACCCCTTATTAAACACCAACTACTGGGTCCCTAAAGTAATACAAATCTTATATTTATATCCTTTTTTTATAATATACTGAATTTGGGCACTACTCTACAGTCATGGATAAAAGTTTTGAGAATGACACAAATATTAATTTTTACAAAGTCTACTGCTTCACTTTTTCTAATGGCAATTTGCATATACTCCAGAATGTTATAAAGAGTGATCAGCTTAACAGCAATTACTTGCAAAGTCAATATTTGGCTAGAAAATGAACTTTATCCCCCAAAACACATTTCAACATCATTGCAGCCCTGCCTTAAAAGGACCAGCTAACCTCTTTTCAGTGATTGCTCCATTAACACAGGTGTGGGTGTTGATGAGGACATGGCTGGAGATCAATCTGTCATGATTAAGTAAGAATGAGGCCACTGGACACTTTAAAGGAGGCTGTTGCTTGGCATCATTGTTTCTCTTCTGTTAACCATGGTTATCTCTAAAGAAACACGTGCAGTCATCATTGCAATGCACAAAAATGGCCTAACAGGGAAGAGTATCGCAGCTAGAAAGATTGCACCTCAGTCAACAATCTATCACATCATCAAGAACTTCAAGGAGAGAGGTTCCATTGTTGCCAAAAAGGCTCCAGGGCGCCCAAGAAAGACCAGCAAGCACCAGGACCTCTCTTAAAAGTGTTTCAGCTGCGGGATCGGGCTACCAGCAGTGCAGAGCTTGCTCAGGAATGGCAGCAGGCAGGTGTGAGTGCATCTGCACGCACTGTGAGGCGGAGACTCTTGGAGCAAGGCCTGGTCTCAAGGAGGGCAGCAAAGAAGCCACTTCTCTCCAGAAAAAACATCATGGACAGACTGATATTCTGCAAAAGGTACAGGCAGTGGACTGCTGAGGACTGGGGTAAAGTTATTTTCTCTGATGAATCCCCTTTTCGATTGTTTGGGACTTCAGGAAAACGCCTCATTCGGAGAAGACAAGGTGAGCGCTACCACCAGTCTTGTCTCATGCCAACTGTTAAGCATCCTGAAACCATTCATGTGTGGGGTTGCTTCTCAGCCAAGGGAATCGGCTCTCTCACAGTCTTGCCTAAAAACACAGCCTTCAGTATTCCGGGTTTTCTAGGTAACTTTGTCAATGATTTTGCCCTTTGTTAAAATGGAGTTTGCTGTTTTGTGTGCCCTACTTCCTGTTCGTTTGTTTAAAACCCGGCTCAGGTGTGGCTTCACTGCTGGAGTATTCTGCTTCCGTTTCCCTGCAACCCAGCTGCTTTGTTCCTCACAGATCTTTTGGTGTATTTACATGGAAAGTGCATAACCTTATCTTCAGGTGTTTCTCAGCACAGCAGTTTCTACCCATGGCTCTGGACATTCTCTGCATATGTAAGTTGCACATACTGTGTTATCACTAAACTGTTGACTTGGGAATTTAACCCTTGGTTCACTCCATCTGATAAGAACTGTGTTTCTGAACTGTTGCTGTTTAACCCTTTGTGCATTAC